>CM061063.1:243121634-243348148 GCA_030762895.1 Sophora flavescens | reverse complement strand
GTTTAAAGTAGATGAATGGGGATTATATTAATGCAGGGGAGATCATCAGAGAAAAACTGTTTTGAGGTCGGATGAAATTCAACAGTAATCAATCCATCCCTTTAGGCTTGCCAGTGCTCGAATGGCTTTTGAGTTTTGCTTGTGGCAGAACGCGCCTAAGCTTTCAGTATTTTGATAAGTTCCCTGGCTTATCTAGTTTTAAGTAGACTAGATGAACTAGGTTTACGGTTCATTTATTCGAGTTCACCGCTACCAAATTTGGTTTCTTGCTTTTATTCTGAGCCGGACTTTGACTCGCTTTTGCGTCTTTTTTTTGTGTAGTTTTTAGCTTATTTTGATAGAATTACGCTAGGTGCTTTATGATTCAGCAATAAGGAAGCTCCGGAGTCAAGGAGTCAAAAGCAAGCTGAACAGAAATGGATACACTACCAAGGGAGAGGTTGCTCGCCCATGAGTCCGAGCCAACAAAGCAACAAAAGTCAAGATTCACCCACGCGAGAGGTGTTCGCCTCGCGAGTTCATGAGGACCCCAAGACAGACCATCACGCTCAGCCGTGATTAAGATCACGGTGATAAATTGTTTGGGACTCGCCCCGCGAGAAGAATCTTACTTCATGGCAGTTTGAAGACTCGAAGTGAGACCATTACGGCTTTCACGATTGTGAAAGTCAAATAATTTAGGAATAAAGACTCGCTCGCGAACACACACTTTCTCCTCAGCGAGTTCTAAGAAAGCGCTCTTTGAAATGCCGCTAATGTTACCCGCCTGAACTAGCCAGTATCGTGATTCCTATTTAAAGGTCGGCGGCATCGATTGGGGATGGAACTTTGGAGGGAGGCCGAGGGCTTTTTTGAGGGCCGCGAATCGTAGTAGTTTTCCACTGTTTAGAGTAGCGTTTAGGTAGTTTCTTTTCTTTGGAGCCTGCGCTCTCTTTTCTCATGGAGGTTATGTCCAACGCTTGTCTATGAGCACGAACTAATCCCCGCCCGAGGAACGATGAAGCCACCGGCGGCGTGTAGATCTGGGATATGATATGTCTTTCTTAATTCAATTCTTGTTTTCTAATTTCCGATTTTGATCGCGTTAATCATACGTGTTGCGTGATTGACTTGTTAACGCTGGGATGAGGCTTAGCCGCCATTCACGCTTAGAACTTGAATTAGGATCATCGATCGAATATTGCACGAGAGTGAGTAGGAGATTAAGGCAACCTTATAGGGAACATGAATTAATAAAATTCGAGATTGGGGATTATGAGACCTAGTAAGTAATTAATCCAATCACTCGAATACGTCCCAATGAGCACGAGAGGATTTAGGAGAATTTGTGGTCCTACTGACATTGTAATTGAACCTAGGAGGAATTCATCATCATTTGGGTATACATATTGGAGGTGGATTGGTGATCTTGGAATTTTAGTTTCGATTTTTAGTTAATTAGTTTATTTAGATTGTTAATTGAATTTAGATATTAATCTCTCTCTCAACCTTCTTCCGTAATCCTGACCGAACGTATCCGATTTCCGGATTAGTCGAATTGGTAGCCCAATCCCCGAGTTCGACTCCTGTAATTACTTTCCGTGTTTATTTTTATTACTTCATCACGACCCACACACTGGGTGAGAGTCACAACAAGTTTTTACGCTGTCTGTGGGATCGCACAACCAATTTTTCTGATTCTAGGGGAGTTTGATTATTTGGTTAAGTTATTTTTGTTCTTATTTTTATTTTTATTATTTTCTTTTATTTTCTACTATCTCTCTACTTCTCTTGATTCCACTTGGTCTTGCCTTGTTTTGTATGCGAGGTACACGAAGGAATACTTTCCGGGTCGTAGTATTGTGATGTGAACCATGACACTTTGGAGTTGTCCGCTCTACTTCCCTCAAGTATATGTGGAACCATGGCATAATGACAACAGGCGCCCCCGAACAACTATCGAATCAATCATATTGGGTGATATGAGTAGAGACTATCTGGATTTCGGCTTTGAGTAATGTCGATGATGGTCTAGCCTGGCAGCCACAACCTCAACAGAGTTGGCAACCACAACCTTGGGAGTTGGCTCTTGAGAAGTTGAGTGCGACACTTGAGAAAGTGTCAATCAATACAAACCCAGCCATTGACAAGTCGGCAACTCATAGCTGGATGGCACTTCAAATCTAGAGATGCATTGCCCAGCTGTCAAAACAACTAAATGAGCCTCTCCTAGACACTCACCCAGTGAAACCGAGAACCACCCTAAGAACCTATGCGATGCCACAACAACTAGAAGCAATGGGGTGTTGGGATATGACTGGGATGTAACTAGTTCTCGGGAGTTGAGGAAGAACAACCGGAGGAAAAGGAATTGGCAAGTGTCATGGCCCCTAACAACCACATGTTGAGGGAAGAGCAACCTAAGGAAGAGGAGTTGGCAAAGGACAAGGCACCGAGCAAGGGGGTAGAGAACAAAATGCGGATAAAGTGGTAGAGGATTCCACCATGCTTGCTAAGCAACCTGAAAATAATGCATTGGATAAATATGTTGGCTTATGCATGTGTGGACATTGGTAAATTAGACACTCCCACTTGTCCGGCACACTTCCTCGTAAGGACACCATTTGACCCGAGAGGAAGTGAATTCATAATAACAAAGGTCAATGGAATTTTCATATACCGGCTGGGTGGAGTTGATGAAGTCATACATCGCTACGATCTCCACTCCAATTACCATTTGATCCTGGTGGAAGACCTCACATGATGAGCATCTCTTGGCCTCCGTACCACGGACTTATGGGATCCAGGTGGATGCTTCTTAATAAGTCAGGCTCGGACGTTAAACAAGCGCTTCTTGGGAGGCAACCCAAGCTAGGTATCTCTTTTCCTAACTTTTGTTTTGTTTTTGTGTTTGTTTTTTGTGGTTCTGTTTTTGTTTGTCGCTCTTGAATAATTTGAGAAGATCAAGAGTTTTTGTATGAAATGTTGTGTCGGCAAGCTTGTTGGATTTTGATTAGATTGAGCGTAGATTGATTGCATGAATTATTTGACCATTGATGATTTCCCCCAGGTTCTAATAATAGAAAAGTTTATCCCCACTTAAAAATTGAAAACTGAACTTTGAGAACTTTGTTGTGATTACTTGATTTATGAGTAAGTTTGGGGTGAGGGGGTGCACACACTAGGAATCGTATCTCTGGCCAAACAATTTGCAAAATGTCCAGGTGAGGATTTGAGCCTCCAACTCTGTTTTTGAATGTGTGAATCACCGTTAAGTTGCACTTTCCCGAATTTGCTTGAATCTCTATATGGTTTGCATGTTTATGTGTTGCATCAAATGATTTAGGCAATTTTCTTTGAATTAACTACTTGGCCTAAAATGAACCATCCCTCATGCATGTTCCCTAGTTAGCCAAATTGAGCCCAATTGACTTATTGTTTCTTGATGACCCTACATTACGAGCCAAAATCTGAAAAACCAGGTTAACCCAATCTTAGGATTAGGAGAGCATGGAAATGAGCAAGAGAAAGGTTGTGAGAAACTAAGTTTGGGGTGGCTACAAGGAGGTATGTCATTTTGGGGTGAGAAAAAGAAAAATAAAGGTTGAAACCCAAGGTAAAAAAAAAAAAAAAAATTTGCCAAAGGAAAATGGGAGAACAAAAAGATTAGCAAGGAAAAGGCTGTAGTCACCCGAGCCCAAATGAAAATGGAAAAAGGAATTTGAGTGGAAAAAGTGTCAAAATGCTCATGCTCTCTTAGTTCCTAGGGACTTAAGCCTAAATATCCTTGACTATCCTACCCTCAGCCAGGCCCCATTACAACCTTTAAAAGACCTTCTGATGTTGCATGCATGTTTTCGTGGGAACCATTTTTGAGATGAAAATCAAATTCATGGGAAGTGCTCTTGATAAGTGAAATTGAGTGAAAAGTTGATAACCTTGACAAACTTGAGCGAATGAGTGAAATTTTAAATGCCCTTGTGAGGAAGGCAATTGTTTGAGATAGGTGATCTTCCTTTGTGTGTATCTCTGATCCTCAACTTAGAGTAATGATGGAATGAATGATGAATTCTCAATTGTTTAAAGTAAATGAATGTGGGGATTACATTTATGTAGGGGGGAGATCATTGGAGAAAAAAACTGTTTTGTAAAGTTGCATTAAATTTGTGCGAAATCGATTGATTCCTTTAGGCTTGCCAAGTCTTGAGTCGTTTTGAGTTTTAAGCTTGCTTGGGGACAAGCAAGGTTTAAGTTTGGGTATTTTGATAAGCCTCTGGCTTATCTAGTTTTATGACTAGATGAACTAGGGTTTTTGTGCAAATTATTCGAGTTCACTGCTACCCAAATTTGCCTTGTTTTGTTCCTAAGTTGGACTTTGACTGCGTTTTGTGTCTTTTGTGTAGTTTTTAGGTTATTTTGAATAGAATTACGCTTGGGTGCTTTTGTTGTTTCAGTTAAATAAGAAGCCCGGAGTCAAGGAAAGTCGAAAAGCAAGAAATTGCAAGTCCTGAGACACTTTCGCCTCAGTGAGTGTATTCCGCCCCGCGAGCTCCGAAGTCAACAAAGCAACAAAGTCAGCACTTCAGTCTCGCCACGCGAGAGGTGTCTCACCTCACGAGATCATGAGGACCTACAAGACAGACCATCACGGCCAAGCCGTGATGAAGACCACGCCCGTGGCAGTTTAAGGTTTGAAGTCTCGCCTCACGAGAAGAATCTCACCTCGCGAGAGTTTGAAGACCCCGAAGTCGAGACCATCACGGCCCGGTACCGTGATGAAAGTCACAGACCTAGAATTGAAGACTCGCCTGCGAACACACTTTCGCCTGCGAGAGTTCAAATTGAAAGCGCGCTAATTTTAATTCTCGCCTTACGAAGGCTGCTCGCCTCGCAAACGAGCGCAGATCGTGAATCCTATTTAAAGGGTCATGCATGTAATGGGGGATCGAACTTTTAGGAGGTCAGTAGGGCTTTTGGAGGGTCGCGAATCGAGTAGTTTTCCACCGTTGTAGAGTAGCGTTTAGGGTAGTTTCTTTTTCTCTTGGAGCGCGTCTCCCTTTTTCTCATGGAGGTTATGTCCGATCGCTTGTCTATGAGCATGAGAACTAATCCCCGTCCGAGGGAACGGTGAAGCCACCCATGGCAGGTAGATTCTATATGATGTATGTCTTTCTCCTTTAATTCAATTCTTGTTTTCTAATTCTGATTTGATTGTGTTAATCATATGTGTTGCGTGATTGACTTGTTAACGCGTGATGAGGCTTAGTCGGCGATTCACGTTTAGAACTTGAATTAGGATCATCGACGAATATTGCACGAGTGAGTAGGAGATCGGTGCAACCTTATAGGGAACATGAATTAACCGAATTCGAGATTAGGATTATGAGACCTAGTAAGTAATTAATCCAATCATCGAATACGTCCTAATGAGCACG
Organism: Sophora flavescens; assembly: GCA_030762895.1. Lineage (NCBI taxonomy): Eukaryota > Viridiplantae > Streptophyta > Magnoliopsida > Fabales > Fabaceae > Sophora > Sophora flavescens. The sequence goes on along the minus strand of CM061063.1, from coordinate 243,342,734 downwards.
AGAGTGGATTTAGAGAATTTAGGGGTCCTGCTGACATTGTAATTGAACCTAGGAGGAATTCATCATCATTTGGGTATACATATTGGGTAGGTGGATTTGTGACCTTGGACATTTTAGTTTTCTGATTTTTAGTTAATTAGTTTATTTAGATTGTTAATTGAATTTAGATATTATTCTCTATATCAACCTTCTTCCGTAACTTGACCGAACGTATCCGATTTCCCGCGGATTAGTCGAATTGGTAGCCCAATCCCGAAGTTCGACCTCCTGTAATTACTTACCGTGTTTATTTTTATTACTTGCGACGCACCGGTACACTTCGCCGGAGTCACAACAAAACTATACAAAGAATTATCCCAAACACAACATCACAAGTCATCCATCTTCCATAAAATTCTTGTATCCATCCTACCTCACTCCCTGCAACTAATACTTGATACTAAAAATGGCTATGGTTTCCTATCATAGTTATGGTTATCGATCAATCGCCCAAAGCGACACGTCCCATTCCCTTGCACATCCTGGTCATGGGGAGAATGCTCATGCAAAGCAATGACACTATAGCTGCACATTAAACCCGTGCACACCCTGACCGTGGTGCTCATGCAAAGCAATGACACTATAGCTGCACGATTATCCCGGTGCACACCTTCACCATGGTAAGAACGCCACGCAGCGTGACACTACAACTGCACGATGATCTTGCACACCTCGCCCACTCCCGGAGGTGCTCATGCAAAGCAATGACACTGTGAGCTGCACAAGTTAAGTTTACCCTTTGGGTGGTCCCACAAGGACTTCAGGTCTTGTATGTGTCCCACATACGGTTATAGAAACAACACAACTTATGAACCTCGCAGACTCCTATGGTCATAACCTAGTGCCTTAACCTCTCATCAAGACCTCAACACATGCTCTATGTCACAACACCTCTTTAACATATTTCGTAGGTTAGGCACCTCTAGAAATCATCACGATCCTCATGCCCAAAACAACTCATCACTTAGACCACATATATCTTCGCTTAATCCACTAAGCATAAAGTAAATACCACACGATCATGCATAACATCAAGTCAATCAAAGATATTTCAAAACATCAACATAGAACTAAATCACTTCAATAAATGAAATAAAACTCAAATCAACCATCAACAAGATAAACATCAACCTCAAATCGATCAACCTACAAACCCCGAATCACCATGGATGTTTTACAAAATCAATTTAAAGTGAGTCCGGTCTTGTCGATTATTCGACTTCTAGTAAGGTTTAGGTCACCCTACATAATTACTACATAATATACTACTTATCGATTCCGACGATAGATTGATTCTTTCCCCCACCTGAGTTATCACCGAAGCTCGAATTCCCGACTCCTCGTTATCCGACCACGAGGTGTTACACACCACCTTCAACCAAACAACATAAAAACAACTAAATCAAATAAACTCATCTATGTTCTCATTAGGTAGGTTCGGCCATTTAAATCTAATGAGAGTTAGGTTTCATTTTCACACTCTAAGATTTTAGATACTTAACTCTTAGGTTCTAGGTGACTTAGATAATTTGTTATAACTTGAAAATATTGAATAAAATCATCCAAACTCTTAGGTTAGGTTTCGGCCTTGTATAGTAAAATAGGTTAGAAAACTTTTAACCTTCCAATCTCTTAGATTTTGCATCCCATTGTATTTACGAGCTCAAATCCATGATCATATTGAAAATAAAAGAAAACAAAATATCCTAGGTCCATAAACCTCATAGGTTTGGCCATCATAAGATAACTAGGTTAGAAATCTCTAAACTTTCCAATCTTGTAGACTTAGCATCCTAATGTCTTAAGGATCTTCAAGTCCATGATCATTTTGGAAAATGAAAACTCAAACATCCTAGCTCCAAATCATTGAGTTTCGGCCTAGCCTAGGAGAATGAGGAAAACCCTTTTGTTTGATGAAAACTCTTAGGTTTGGCATCACAAAGTATTAAGAGGTCTAAATCCATGATCATAGTTAGAAAATTGAACTCAACCATCCTAGGTCCAAAACCATATAGGTTTGGCCATCCTTGGATAAATAAGCTAGAGATTTTCAAACCTTTCAAGACTTTAGATTTAAGATCAAGAGGGATCTAGAAGCTCAAATACATGATCATCTTTCAAAAAGTTGAAAAAAAACTTCCTAGGCCACCATGTATAGGTTTCAACCATCCTTGAAAATTAGAGGTAGAAATTTTTTTTTTATACAAACTCTTAGTATCTGAAAATAAAAGTTAATACAAGACTATAGAAAGTGGTTTCAACTAAAAAGGATTTTTCTACAATTTTCTAGAGATTTTAGAAGTTCGAAACCCATTAAAAACACTTAAAGAAAAAGTAGAGTAAACCATAAGGTAAAAGAAGAAACTTGCAAAAAGATTGACATAAGAGTATTACCTTTGATACAAGGATCAACTTTTGTGAAGAACTTGAGTTGAAAAGATGAATAAAATTGCAAGCTTTATGAGTATGAAGTTTGAAGAGAAAGGAAGAAGATGAAGAAAGTGTTTTTGGAGAAGAAAAAGTGAGTTGAAGAAAATGAAAGTGTGATATATAGGGAGAGAGAGAGGGCCACGGTTTTGCGGGAGAGAAATGAGTGCTTGGAGGCCAAGTTTTGCGTTATGTCATGTTTGGTTGGCAATAGTTGAAAGGAATGGCTTAATTGATTATAAAATAGTAAATTTTGAAAAAAAGTAATGATGGTACTTTTATGGATGTGACATAAAGCTTCTACAACCATGCCTCCTTTTCCTGACAAGTCACCTCATCTCTTTCATGTCCCCTAGTCTGCTCTATTTCGTACCCGGTTACAGTTCCGATCGTATATTCCCGACGTGTTCACCCGAATAAAATATTTTATTTTATTTTATTTTATTTTTGAACGAAAATTTTTAAAATAACCAAAGTTGAAGGAAACATGATAAAAACACTAACCATCTCGTTCAGGGGTCAAAATTAGGTTTTCTGCTCAATAAACTTATATTGGCAGTGAAACGCAGACCAACTTTCATCTGAATTTTCAACCGAAAATTTTACTATGACTTCATATGATAAGGTGGATTAGCAATATGATTTTATTTTATTAAAACAAAATTTTTCTACTTTCATATTAAAATATAATTACTTATATTTTAATTGATTAAACAGTATAATGAAAATCAGGCTGTTACATTACTACCCCACTTAAAAGAAAATTCCTTCCTCGGAATTTACATACCTCAGAAAAGATGTGGATATTGTTGTTGCAAATCCGGCTCGCGTTCCCGAGTTGCATCTCCAGTAGTTTCATCCCATATGACCTTAACCAAAGGAATCTGTCTACCACGAAGCTCCTTAATCCATTTACCTGTGATCCTCACATGTAAGGCCTCATGCTCTAGGTTCTCTCGCAGTTGTATCGACTCAGACTCAATCACATGAGATGGATTAGGACAGTAATTTCACAACTGAGAAACATGAAAGACGTCAAGAATGTTGGAAAGATTTGGTGGCAAGGCAATTTGGTAAGCTACTGGACCAATTCGTCGAAGAATCTGAAAAAGTCCCATGAAACGAGGAGTAAGTTTTCTTGATTTGATAGCTCTGCCAATTCCAGTTTTCCGAGTAACTCTCAAGAATACGTGATCACCTTCCTGGAATTCTAATGGTCTCCTCCTCTTGTCAGCGTAGCTCCTTTGCCTATCTTGTGCTTCCTTCATCTTTTCCCTTATCTTCCTGACTTGTTCCGTAGTCTGTTGTACCACATCCGGACCCAAAACTTGGTTCTCACCAGTCTCATACCAACATAATGGGGTCCTACACTTTCTGCCGTATAGAAACTCATACGGTGCCATTCCGATACTACTGTGGAAAATGTTGTTATAAGTAAATTAAATCAATGGCAAGAACTCATCCCAACTGCCAGTGTGTTCCAACACACAAGCTCTCAATAGATCCTCCAATGATTGAATTGTCCTCTCTGATTGCCCATCAGTTTGGGGATGATAGGCAGAACTCATTCTCAATTTTGCTCCCAAGGCATGTTGCAATTGTTTCCAAAATTGAGAGGTAAATCTAGGATCTCGATCTGAGACAATGCTTGATGGCACACCAGGCAAACTAACCACTTCGCTGATGTAAATCTGGGTTAACTTTTCTAATTTATCACCTTCTCTAATAGGTAAGAAGACACTTCGTTAACCTATCAATGATAATCCAAATCGCATCATGCTTCTTAGGAGTTCGTGGTAATCCGGCCACGAAATCCATAGCTAAACTATCCCATTTCCATTATGGGATATCTAAAGATTGTAACAATCCTGTTGGTTTCTGATGTTCAATCTTCGCCTTTTGACACACCAAGCAAGATAAAATATACTCTGCTACTTCCTTCTTCATTCTGGTCCACCAAAACATTTTCCTCAAATCTTGATACATCTTTGTGGATCCAGGATGAAAACTCAACTTACTCTTGTGTGCTTCTTCCAAAATCATCTTCCTAAGTTCTGCATCCTCTGGCACACATATCCTATCCTTAAACCTTAACACACCATCTGCTCCACTAGTGAACTAGGAAACATTGCCCCCGTATATCCCCTTACTAATCTCCCGAAGGTATATATCCTGAACTTGCTTATCTTTAAGATCTTTCAAGAAATCACTACTATTAGTGACCATACTTAAGCAAACTTTATCTTTCCGTAATTTTGTTCCTAAGCTTAGATCTCTGAATTGTTCAAGCAATTCTAACTCCTTAACCATCATTGTGGATACATGCAAGGACTTCCTACTTAAGGCATCTGCTACCACATTGGCCTTACCAGGGTGGTACAATAACTCAAAATCGTAATCTTTTATGAACTCCATCCACCTCCGCTGCCTCATATTCAATTCCTTTTGATTGAATAGGTACTTGTGCTCTTATGGTCATTGAAAACATTAAACCTTGCTCCATACAAAAAGTGTCGCCATATCTTTAATACGAACACTATTGCCGCTTAACTCCAAATCATGAGTCGGATAATTCCTCTCATGAATCCTCAACTGTCGGGGAAGCATAAGCGACAACTCTTCCCTCTTGCATCGAAACACAACCTAAACCTTGGTATGACGCATCACAATATACATCAAACTGTCCTAGAGAGTCTCGGGTAAGATCAACACAGGTGATGTAGTCAACCTTTCCTCAACTTTTGAAAACTCTGCTCACACTTGTCCGTCCATACAAAAGTTGTATCCTTTCTCATTAACTGCGTCATGGACAACGCAATCTTAGAGAATCCTCTATGAACCTCCGATAATATCCAGCAAGTCCTAAGAAACTCCGTACTTCACTCACTGACTTAGGTCGTTCCCATTTAAGAACTGCCTCAACTTTAGCTGGATCTACGGCTATTCCTTCTTTATTAATCACGTGCCCTAGGAATTGCACTTCTTCCAGTCAAAACTCACACTTGCAAAGTTTGGCATAAAGTTGCCTATCCTTTAAGACTCGCAATACCAAACTCAAATGTTCCTCATGCTCTTCCCACGTACGAGAATAGATAAGAATATCGTCGATAAACACAACAACAAAATAATCGAGGAATGGTCTAAAAATTAGGTTCATGTAATCCATGAACACAGCTGGCGCATTAGTTACACCGAAAGGCATGACTAAATACTCATAGTGCACATACCTCGTCCTAAAAGCCGTCTTGGGTATATCTTCCTTCCTTACCCTGATCTGATGATACCCAGATCTTAAATCAATCTTCGAGAATATTGCTGCTCCCTTCAACTGATCCATCAGGTCATCGATCTGAGGCAACGAATACTTGTTCTTAATTGTCACCTTATTCAACTGCCTGTAATATGTGCACAACCTAGCACTTCTATCCTTTTTCTTAACGAACAACACCGGTGCCCCCCAAGGTGAAACACTTGATCTGATGAACTCTTTCCCCATCATATCGTCCAATTGTTCCTTCAACTCAGTCTACTCAACCGGTGACATCCGATAAGGTGCTATAGATATAGGCCATGTCCCCGGTACTAGATCTATAGTGAATTCCACTTTTCTTTCCGGTGGCAAACCTGGAACGTCTGGAGGGAAAACTTCAGGAAACTCTCTCATGATAGGTATAGAATCTATCTTTGGGGATCTCATTAGCCTCCATTGCACAAAGCCTCACAAATTCCTGAGAGTTGTTACACCTCAGAGGTACTCCTTCATTGGCAGACACTATACTAGAAGGTTCGAGAAATGATAAGGTCTTACTAGAACAATCTAGCATTACATGGTTAGCCGAAAGCCAATCTATTCCAAGGATAACATCTATCTGTTGCATAGGCAGACAGATAAGGTCTACAACAAAAGTTCGATTTTCAATCACTATAGGACACTCTACCCCACTTCTAAACATAGTCTAAATCCGATGTGGATTCAACTAGACACGACCAGTAACAACACCCTAACTTTTAGTAGTCCGATCAGAATCAAACTGCTCTGATACCAAATTAGACACCCCGTTCTTTCCCTTTATGTCATTTGGTTTAAAACCTCATTATTTAATTACTTAATCGCACCCTTAACGTGAAAATTACGTAAAAATTGAAACTTAATTTCTTAAGCAAATAGATTCATATAGAACAGAATATGAAAACATAAATTTATTAAACATACTTAAAGCATCAGAGTTATCAAAATACTGTTTCAGGGCATCCCATCAATAGGATCCCGAACTGGTGCATAGTTATACAAAACATAGGCGGAAAGATAAAGCTTCACGACACAGACGCACTGGTCATAACTTACTAGACCCTAATCACCATGGGTCACAGACTAGATCCTCCGGTATCTAGTTCGTAGAGAGTTCCATCCAACTCCTCCCTGGTTACGTTCATCCACAGGGTCTTCTAGTATGGTTCCACAAGGAGACAAAATACAACATACGAAAATATACGGGGATAAGAAACAGTTCTATCATCAAAAGCGAAAAAGTGTCATAGTAAACTATACAAGTAATTATCACGGGACACAACATCAGTCAAGTCATCCATCTTCCATAAAATTCTTATATCCATCCTACCCTCACTCCCCTTAACTAAAACTTGATACCGAAAATGGCTATGGTTTCCCTATCATAGTTATGGTTATCGATCGATCGTCCAGCGACACGTCCCCATTCCCTGCACATCCTTGGTCATGGTGAGAATGCTCATGCAAAGCAATGACACTATAGCTGCACATTAAATCCGGTGCACACCCCGGATCGTGGGTGCTCATGCAAAGCAATGACACTATAGCTGCACGATTATCCCGGTGCACACCTTCACCATGGTAAGAACGCTCACGCAAATCATGACACTACAGCTGCACGATGATCCCCGTGCACACCTCATCCACTCCCAGAGGTTCTCATGCAAAGCAATGACACTCGTATCTGCACAAGTTAAGTTTACCCTTTGGACGGTCCCACAAGGACTTCGGGTCTTGTATGTGTCCCATGTACGGTAATATAAACAACAGAACTTATGAACTTCGCAGACTCCTATGGTCATAACCTAGTGCCTTAACCTCTCATCAAGACCTCAACACATGCTCTATGTCACAACACCTCTTTAACATATTTCAGGTAGGTGAGGTACCTCTAGAAATCATCATGATCCTCAGGCCCAAAGCAACTCATCTCTTAGACCACATATATATCTCCGCTTAATCCACTTAGCATAAAGTAAATACCACACAGATCATGCATAACATCAAGTCAATCAAAGATATTTCAAAACATCAACATAGCACTAAATCAGTTCAATAAAGGAAATAAAACTCAAATCAACCATCAACAGTATAAACATCAACCAAATATCGATCAACCTACAATCCCCGAATCACCATGGATGTTTTATAAAAGCAATTTAAAGCGATTCTGGTCTTGTCGATTATTCGACTTCTAGTAAGGTTTAGGTCGCCCTACATAATTACTACATAATATACTACTTATCGATTCCGACGATAGGTTGATTCTTTCCCCCACCCGAGTTATCACCGAAAGCTCGAATTCCCAGCTCCTCGTTATCCGACCATGAGGTGTTAACACCACCTTCAACCAAACAACATAAAAACAACTAAATCCAATAAACTCATCTATGTTCTCATTAGGTAGGTTCGATCATTTAAATCTAATGAGAGTTAGGTTTCATTTCACACTCTAAGATTTTAGATACTTAACTCTTAGGTTCTAGGTGACTTAGATAATTTGTTATAACATGAAAATATTGAATAAAATCATCCAAACTCTTAGGTTAGGTTTCGGCCTTGTATAGTAAAATAGGTTAGAAAACTTTTAACCTTCCAATCTCTTAGATTTTGCATCCCATTGTATTTACGAGCTCAAATCCATGATCATATTGAAAATAAAAGAAAACAAAATATCCTAGGTCCATAAACCTCATAGGTTCGGCCATCATAAGATAACTAGGTTAGAAATCTCTAAACTTTCCAATCTTTTAGACTTAGCATCCTAATGTCTTAAGGATCTTCAAGTCCATGATCATTTTGGAAAATGAAAACTCAAACATCCTAGCTCTGAAACATTGAGTTTCGGCCTAGCCTAGGAGAATGAGGAAAAGCCTTTTGTTTGATGAAAACTCTTAGGCTTGGCATCACAAAGTATTAAGAGGTCTAAATCCATGATCATAGTTAGAAAGTTGAACTCAAGCATCCTAGGTCCAAAACCATATAGGTTTGGCCATCCTTGGATAAATAAGATAGAGATTTTCAAACCTTTCAAGACTTTAGATTTAAGATCAAGAGGGATCTAGAAACTCAAATACATGATCATCTTTCAAAAAGTTGAAACAAAACTTCCTAGGCCACCATGTATACGTTTCGGCCATCCTTGGAAATAAGAGGTAGAAATTTTTGTTTTATACAAACTCTTAGTATGTGAAAATATATGTTAATTCAAGACTATAGAAAGTGGTTTCAACTCAAAAGGATTTTTCTACAATTTTCTAGAGATTTTAGAAGTTGAAAACCCATTAAAAACACTAAAAGAAAAAGTATAGTAAACCATAAGGTAAAAGAAGAAACTTGCAAAAAAGATTGACATAAGAGTATTACCCTTGATACAAGGATCAACTTTTGTGAAGAACTTGAGTTGAAAAGATGAATAAAAATGAAAGCTTTATGAGTATGATGTTTGAAGAGAAAGGAAGAAGATGAAGAAATAGTGTTTTTGGAGAAGAAAAAGTGAGTTGAAGAAAATGAAAGTGTGATATAAAGGGAGAGAGAGAGGGCCACGATTTTGAGGGAGAGAAATGAGTGGTTGGAGGCCAAGTTTTGAGTTATGTCTTGTTTGGTTGGCAAAAGTTGAAAGGAATGACTTAATTGATTATAAAATAGTAATTTTGAAAAAAAGTAATGATGGTACTTTTATGGATGTGACATAAAGCTTCTACAACCATGCCTCCTTTCCCTAACAAGTCTCCGCATCTCTTTTGTGTCCCCTAGTCTGCTCTATTTCGTTCCAGGTTACGGTTCCGATCGTATATTCCCGATGTGTTCACCAGATAAAATATTTTATTTTATTTTATTTTTGAACGAAAATTTTTAAAATAACCAAAGTTGAAGGAAACATGATAAAAACACTAACCGTCTCGTTCATGGGTCAAAATTAGGTTTTCTTCTTAGTAAACTTATACTTGCAGTGAAACGCAGACCGACTTTCGTCTAAATTTTCAACCGAAAATTTTACTGTGACTTCATATGATAATGTGGAGTAGGAATATGATTTTATTTTATTAAAACAAAATTTTTTCTACTTTCATATTAAAATATAATTACTTATATTTTGATTGATTAAACAGTATAATAGAAATCAGGCTGTTACACCATGCCTAAGATTACATCTAACTGTACTAAAGGCAAACAGATCAAGTCTACAAGGAAATGTGTATTCTGGACAATGATAGGACAATTTAAGCAAACAGTGTTAACAGTCACAGGTTCAGCAGTTGGGGTAGAAACAATCAGATTATATGGCAAGGAAGAAACAGGCAAGTATAGATTTTCATACGATCCATCAAAAGAAAAGAATGAGTTGCGCCTGAATCGAAAAGTACAGACAAGAGATTACCAGCAATGTCGCACTTTCCTTGTACAAGATCAGCGGAGTTCGATGCCTCAGTACCACTCATGGTATACACTCTTCCCTTAACGGTTGGCTTGTTTACTCTGGCATGGTTGACAGAATGCTCCCACTTAGGTGCATGGCACTCCTTTGCCAAGTGTCCCACGCGGTCACAGTTGTTACACTTGTAATCCTTCTTTGGGCAAGCATTGTCCAGGTGACTCGGATCTCCACACCTGAAACATCTCCTTTCTTGACCTTGATCGTTGTTTCTATGGCCTCCACTTCTTGTCCTCGAAACACTGGGACGAGCTTGTTGTTGTTTCTAGTTGTAGCTAGATGCCTCGTGATACGGTTTCCTATGGTTTTGCTTCCATTTTGAATTATGGACTTGATTCTGGCTCTTAGGACGAACAGGTCCTCCTGCACTTCCTTTGTTATCCCTTCCTCTACGCATCATCTCAATTTTCCGGCACTTCTCCACTAGTGCTTGGAAGTTCCTAATCTCCAATGGCAATACCGATTCTTTAATCTCGAAGCACAGACCGGCTTCAAACTGCTCACACTTTCATTCCTCACTGGGATTGTCTTGAAAGAAACGGGAATACTTGGCAAGGGATTCAAACCTCGCCGCATACTCCCCTACTGTCAGGTCCCGCTGACTCAGCCTCATGAACTCCTGCTCCTTCTCTTTCCGGGCACTCGGGAAAGTATTTGTCTAGAAACTTGCCATGAAATACACCCCGGTGATCGCCTCGGTGCTCAACCTCCAACAATCGCTGGTGCCCTTCCACCAAGATTTCGGCATCACCCACTAGCTGGAACATGGAATGGTGTAACTTAGATTCCTCTGGAGTGTGTACCAGATCCAAGATCTTCTCTAGCTCCTGAATCCAAAGATCAGCCTTTATTGGATCCACGTCTCCATCAAACTGTGATGGATTCTGACATTGAAAAGCGTCCAGATGCCTTCCCTCTGTAGCTTGTTCTGCCCTCTATTGCTCCTGTTGGTTCTGGGTAGCAGCATTAGCCGTCTGAAGAGCTATGGCAGCAGCCACGTCAGCTAGCATTTGGGCAGTGAAATCCATTCCTCCTTAGCCTCGTCGATGTCCACGAGCACCTCTCTGGTTCATACTGACCTATACCACACAAGCAGTCAGATAATAGCCATAAAAGGGATGTGAACCACGGGTTATCACACATTACCTCAAAGAAGTAATTCAACAACATCTAGATAGAGAAAAACACAACTTCAACACAACAGACCTAAACCCAAACATTCCTGAAAGACTCGACTAACTCTGATACAACCTAATGTGACACCCTAAAACCCGGCATCACATGGTTACCCGTTGCGGAAAAGAAACCTATTTAAAACACTAGTCGCTTTCGGAAAAATAACCTTTTATATAGGGTTACTGAAAAAGGGTACTCAATTTTTTTTTTTGTTAAAAGAAGTTAAGAAAAGGTGATGAACACTCAGAACATGAAAATAAACATCATTCATATAAATATAACTTTCCCACTTGGGATCTTAGCTTTGATTACAAAACAGGCCTTGTCGAACCGGCCAACATACACTAAAACAGCTACTGAAGAAACAGTTAAAAAGAGAAACATAAAATCGGGGATATGGAACTGGGTACAAGACTCAAAAAATGGCTCTAAAGGCCTCGGGACTATTGGGATAACTCCAAAAGCCGACGAACGATCTACCAATGCCTCCTGCATGCAGAGTGACCACAGACACTACCCCCAGATGAGATATCAGATGCCGGTTCGATAACGTCACCGCCATCATCGATAGGGACGTCGTCATCTTCGGGATCCTGCGGATGGTACTCTGGCTCCTTCTCCTCCTCGTCCTCGACCTCTATCAGCTCAAGAGGCTCTTCCTCGGGATCCTCCTCCACTGTATCCTCCGCAAGCGGTTCAACTGGATCAAAATGCTCATGAAGGAGACCGGTGACTTGTAGCGTATGAAGATAGTACCATGGAGGTGGAAGAGCCACAGTCCTCGTCTTGACAGTATGAACCCTTCGTACGGGCCCTCCATTACCATATGTCTCGGTAGTCGTGACTGGTCCTCGATACATCGCAGTCGTCGCACCCTCATGTATAGTCTAGTTCCCTGTCGTCCCAGCATGATCAAACACTTCACTCCTCGAGCTCGACTGTGCCAAGGGAACGTTCGGATCCATCTAAAAGCATGCGCATACACGTTACAAGTCGAATAGAACAGAACATACAGATGTGCAAGAGTGAGATACCATCATAAGATATATCCCACAACAACCATATACATAATACATACATCACATAATCATATAAGCAGTTAAGTCATGCATATACATAACATAACAATGTTATATCAAAGGGTCTCAAACCCGCATACGATTAACCTTTGAAAATATGCATGGCACTTCAATATCGAGCTCTAACTTAATCTCATGAGATATCAACACCGTTTTCCACTGGAGAAGAATTAGAGTTGGTCAATCTCTAGTCCACCGGGCAGTTGTCTCCATACCCTCATGCATGTAAGGTCTCGGGACGAGTAACGTCACATGTGCCTCTGAACCTGGTCACATGGATCGACTCCCGGATACCACCTTGTATCCGATATGTAAGAAAGCACATCTACCTGGGAAATGCACATGAGAAAATATTTTATTCAAAAGGTTTTCTTTGTGTTCATTCTTTTTCGCTATCGCAGCTCAAAGCTAATGACTTAATCATCATTTCTCCATCACTTGAAAACTCAGAAACATAGGACACACAGTCCGAATGCTCAATCACAACGCCTGAGACCGATGCCGTAGTCAAGGGCTGTGGTCATATAAATCACTTATGCTTTTATTCATGTTTTGAACTTTTCATGATAAGGACAATAGCCCACAACAACGAAATCAGAACGCACTGTCCTCGATTTCGAGAATTGGACTCTCAGTCCAGAACATCATGAATAGGACTCATGGCCCCGAATTAACACGGATCCAAGATCGCGTGCGTATAACTGAATACTAGAGGCGACCTCTCGCGTACTAGATTCTCTTTCTTAAGTACTTATTTATCGTTCAGTGAAAATCAAATTCAAAACCGAATCCTCGATAACCTATCCATACTATCGGAAAGTTTCTAAAACATTTAGGAGAAAACCTTTTCTTTGAAAATATTTTATAAAACATTTTTGAAATGCTTTTATCTTTGAAAATCCCCAATAGGATATTGCCAAATAATCTTGAAAGTTTTCACTTGAAGTCACATAGTTCGAAAAGGATTTTTCTCTTGTATAACAATAGTTCACCAAAACCATTTCAACATTTAAAACAAGTACTTTAAGTTAATGAGCTGTTGGAAAAGAACACCAATCCTTCCATCTTCAAAGTTTATTAAGTTTTTTAATCCTTATAACAATTGAGCACAAACACAAGTCTGGCTTAGTAAACTTTCAATCAACAGTAGTATATATTCTCAGTTCAATGCTAATATCACAGTTGAAAGCAGTTCATCACAGATATGCGTTATAACATTTAGAACAAGCACAGTTCAACATCAGATAATAGCATATCAGTTCAAGTACATTAGATAACCAAGTAAGCTCAATCAACATATAAATATCTAGTTAAACACATACACACATGCATACAGTTATTGAATATCTTTAGGAAATCCCCTCTTACCTCATGTCGGAGTTAAGAGTTTTGGATTTGAAAAAAAGGTTCACGAACGTCCTCGTTTCTCCGGCGATGGAAGTCTAAGGTTACCAACATAAAATCATGAGTTAAAAAAAATCTACACGAGAACATTAACCACAAGGTGTAGGTTCGGTTCATACAATAAACTAGGATTAGGGGTTTCCAAAATTTATGCGACTCTTGGATTTATGATCCTTAAGTGCTAGAAGTTCATAAACAAAAATCTTTTAACAAAGTTAAATTGAAAATCCCACTAAGTAAATGACTTAGGGTTTCGGTCAAGCATATGTAAATAGGCTAGGAATTTCTAAACTTTCCAATCTCTTTAGGTTAGCATCCATACATAGTAAGGAGCCAGAAACCATGATCATTTCGGAAAATGGAAAAATCAAATGTCTTAGACCATGAACTCTTAGGTTCGGTATTAACAAGTTTGTGAGGTTAGAGATCTTTAAATCATCCAATCTTTTGGACATAGCATCCTTTAACATAAAGGAGCCTTGGTCCATGATCATCTCGGAAATGAAACTCAAATACAAACTCATACATGTAAAAGTTGAAACAAGATTCACCTAAACCTTACATGGTTTCGGCCTCCTTAGGAATAAGAGGTTAGGAAACTTTGTTTTACACAACCTTTTAGTATGTGATAGTATGAGTAAATACAAGAATATAGAAAGTGGTTTCAACTCAAAAGGAGTTTTCTACCATTTTTGAGAGGTTCTAGAAGTTAAAAGCACATAAAGGACATATGAAGAAAACTTTGAAACAAAAGATGAAACTTTGAAAAATAACTACGTATAAGTATTACCCTTAACAAGATGAACACCTTTGATGAAGAACTATAAGAGAAAAGCTTGATAAAAATGTAAACTTTGTAAGAGAGAAGAAGAAGAAGAAATGTAGTAAAGTGTAAATGTGAGAAATGGAGGAAAGTGATGAAGTGTGAAAATGAAGAGTGTTTATAGAGAATGAGAGGAGAGGGTCACGGTTTTGGGAGAGGAAGAAAGAAGAGAAGAAAGAAGGTGGGTTGCTTGTAGAGAGTATAAGGAGTTAAGGTGATGTGATGTGATTGGAGAGAGAAAGATGAAAAAGTGAGATTTTTGAAAAAAAGTCATGATTCACCTTTTGAGGTGTGTCATAACCTTCACATCAAGTCACTTCATGTCTCTTCATCCTCTTAATGCTCTGCTCCATTGCGTATCAGATGACTTCCCCGATCGTATTTCTCGACGATTTCGCCCGGGAAATCCCTAAGATTTGGCCCTGGACAAGATTTTTCGAAAAACTCCAAACCCACACAAAACATCATAAAAACACTAACCGTCTCGTTCACGAATTAAAATTTGGTCTCTAGCCCAGTAAACTTGTACTGGTAGTGAGAACCTAGACCGGTTTTCGTCTGAATTTTTGTCCAAAAATTTTACTGTGACTTCATACGGTAAAAAACACAAGGAAATGATTTTATTTTAAATAAAATCATCTGGATTTTATAAAAAATAAACACATTAAAGAATGTATTTATTGATAAATAAGCATACGAAAAACAGGGTGTTACAGAAGTCCTCACATTCTTGATGAGACTCAATGAACATTTTTCAAATGTTAGAGGTCAGATTCTTGCTGTGGATCCTTTTCCCTCAATTGAAAGAGTTTTTGCACTTGTTCTCCAAGATAAACAACATCGATCTGTTACTGCTATGACCTCAAATGAGTCTCAAGTTGCTTTTGCTGTCAAGCAACAATCCAAAAATTCCAAAGCTTCTGGTAATGGAAAGAATGAGAGACCTACTTGCACTCACTGTGGCCTTATTGGTCATACAATGGATTGATGCTACAAAATCCATGGATATCGTCCAGGATACAACAAGAACAGATCCAAGAATCCTGATCAAGCTGTGGTCAATCAAGTCACGACTCAGCCAAATACACAATCATCAGTGCCTCTTTCCTCTGATCAGTGCCAATGGTTGATCTCTCTTTTGTTATCACACACACAAACACCTGGTGTTGTTATCCCAGAGTCCTCGGGTTTGGTCTTGTCTACTTCCTCTTCAAGAATTCATCCTAGTTATGATTCTAAAACTTCTTGGATTTCAGAGTGCACAATTCATTTGTTACATTGCCTGATAACTCTTCTATACTTGTACATTCGGTTGGAACTATTATCTTAAATAGCAAGATTACTCTTAACAATGTTCTTTACATCCCTAGTTTTCATGTTAACCTCGTTTCAGTTAGTGCACTTCTTTCAGTTAGTAATATTTCTAGAAAATTCCTAGCTGATTCATTTTCTTTTCAAGACAACAGCAGCTCGATGATGATTGGGAAGGATGACTTGCTCCAAGGACTCTATGTCTTTAAGTCTGCTCCCATCAGCATTACAGCTTATGTGCCTCTGTTAATAAACACCACACTTTGTACACCTATAGTTCCCTTAGCAAATAAAGGTTCAGCTGCCACATGGCATGCTAGATTAGGACACTGGTCTAATAAAACTTTACAATTAGTCAATGATAAATGTCAATTGTCTTTACACAATTCTGAATTTGTACATGATTGTAATATCTGTCCATTAGCTAAACAAAGAAGACTTCCTTTTGTGTCTCACAACCATTTTTCAGATTCAATATTTGATCTTGTTCACTGTGATGTCTAGGGTCCCTATCACACTATTACACATGATGGTAAAATATTTTTTTTTTTGACCATTGTTGATGATCATAGCATGTTCACTTGGACTATCTTATGCAGCATAAATCAGAAGCTCCTAAGTTCTTTGCGATGGTAGAAACTCAATTCAAGACCACCATTAAACAAATAAGATCTGATATGGCCAAAGAATTGGCTTTAAAAGACTTCTTCCAATCAAAAGGAACATTGCACCAATTCAGTTGTGTGGAAAGACCTCAACAGAATTCAGTTGTTGAAAGAAAGCATCAACACTTGCTTAATGTGACCCGATCACTCTATTTTCAGTCTAGAGTTCCTATAGGCTTTTGGAGAGCGTGTTAGAATGCTGCTCCCTTTCTGATAAACAGAATCCCTACACCGAATTTGAAGTAGAAATCCCCTTTTTAGTTGTTGTTTGGGAAGCTTCCAAACATAAAAGACTTGAAAGTCTTTGGATGTCTAGCATTTGCATCCACCTTGCCATCAAAGAGAGATAAATTCACTACAAGAGCCATACCTACTATTTTTGTTGGTTATCCAGTATGGTATAAAGGTTACAAGTTGTACAAACTACACACACATACCTTTTTTTATATCTAGATATGTAAATTTCCAAGAACACATATTCCCTTTCCATACCATTTCTCCAACCTTACCTATACCTGACCTTTTCCCTAACATAGTTTGTCCCAAACCAATACCAGATACTTATCAAAACCAACTTCCGGCACCAAATCCGCCAACCCAAAACCCTGCACCAAACCAACTCCCTGCACCAAACCTAAATCCTGCACCAAATACAATTCCCATTAGAAGGTCAACAAGATCATCTAGACCACCCACATACCTTGAACATTACCAATGTAATTCCACTACACAATACTCTTTAGCAAATCACATTTCTTATCATAGACTATCACCCTCTTATAGAGAGTACATCAACCAAATCTCTGCCTTTTATGAACCCTCCTTTTACCACCAAGCTGCTAAATTCCCAGAATGGCAGCAAGCCATGAATGAAGAGCAGCAAGCCATGGAGTCAAACAACACGTGGACTGTAGTTCCTCTTCCTCTAGGCAACCACGTCATTAGTTGTAGATGGATCTACAAAGTAAAAACCAAGGCAGGTGGCAGCATAGATTGGTTTAAAGCCAGATTAGTAGCCAAAGGCTACACACAACAAGCAGGAATTGACTTCAATGACACCTTCTCACTCGTGGCTAAACTCACAACAGTCAGGGTCCTTTTATCTTTGGCAGCTATCAAAGGGTGGAAATTCTTGCAAATGGATGTAAATAATGCGTTCCTCAATGGAGACCTATTTGAGGAAGTATATATGACCCTTCCTCTTGGCTATAAGGTTCAAGGGGAGAACCTAGTATGCAAGCTGAACAAGTCCATCTATGGACTCAAACAAGCATCTAGACAGTGGTTCACCAAATTGTCCATAGCTTTAGGACAAGCTGGTTTCAAACAATCTCGCAGTGATTACTCCCTCTTCACTTTGGGTTCTGGTTCAAGTTTTATTGCACTCCTAGTCTATGTTGATGATATCATCATAGCAGGCCCTTCTCCATCAAGCATTCATCAAGTTCAATCCAAACTTCAGGCATTGTTCCAACTGTCATTGTTCAAACTGACCCTTTCTACCCAGATCAGTATGGCCACGCTCCATTGAGCACGGTCGTGCTTTATAGGGAGCACGACAATATTGTAGTTTCAAATTCAAATAGGGCGCACTGCCTAAGCATGCCCGTGTAGAACAGAAGCATGATCGTGCATAAGAGCATGGTCGTGCATGAAAGGAAGTATGACCGTGCTTCACTTAAGAGGAAGCACGCCCGTTCTCCCCGGTCAAGAACTGAAAACAAAACAGTTTAAGGTAGGGGTGACTCACCCCAATGGGTTTGAAAGGACTTAATAATATATCAACGAAACAAGAAGACCAAAAGACAAGTGATATGATGTTGTACGTTGGTAGCCTAGTGTCCTCTCCAAGTGATAAGATGTTGTACCTTGGTAGCATAGTGTCCTCTCCAAGGGGGCCTTGATGCATGATGGTGAAGGTGGTAATATCTAGTGCCTAATGGCTAGAGTGTTAATTAAAAATGATGATGTACCTTGGTGGCCTAGTGTCCGCCCCAAGTGACGAGATGTTATACCTTGGTAGCCTAGTGTCCCTACCAAGTGATATGATGTTGTACCTTGGCAGCCTAGTGTCCGCTCCAAGGGGGCCTTGATGCTTAATGGTCAAGGTGTTGAGGCTCTGTTACTTTTTGGACAGAGTGTTGAGGCTCTGGTGCTTTTTGGCTAGAGTGTTGAGGGGGAGGTCGTCCGATAGTAAGGCGATCTCGTCGTCCGCGGGATTCGTCCGAAAGGGGATCATGTATACACCGTGGTGGCACATCTGAGAGTAAGGTGCGTCGGCTGTCCAAGGGGTCCACCTATGGTTTGGTGGTATGGCCTAGCATTGGTTCTTCTATGGTCAATGTGGAAATGTAACTCCGAAGTTGTATCTGGGAGATAGTTTGGATTCACATGCATTCAGAGTAGTGCTTCGCATTGCATTATATGATTGATGATTATATTGTTATACTGTGATGTGTTGTTGTGTTGGTATGATGACTATGTTATAAATGCTATGTTGCTATGTTTCTATGTGTTGTATGATCATCTTGCCAACTATCCTATTGCTGTTATTTTTATATATATGGTTCTTACTCCTCGTCTTTTGTTGTTGCTTTGCATGTACCCTTTTTATGTTATGCAGAGGATGGTGAGCAGCTTACTGAGGATTGACTCCGAGGAGCCGCTTCTAGTAGTTTAGATTATATTTAGTTTAGTTGTTTATCCGAATTGTTATCGGATCGGTTATACCAGCTCTGTAATGTGGCATCGCGGTTGGGTTCGTTATATGTTTTTCTATTATGTTTTTTTTATAAACATGTTTTGGTTATTTTCGCGTTATGTTACAATGCGGCAGTCTCTACCCGTTTTTGATAATTATATATATTTGCATGTGTTCTCTCTCTTTTATATATGTGTTATCGCTTTTGAATGCATGCGGGGTAGAGGGTGTTACACTTTCTAAGTGTTACACAAATATGGAAAGAACACTGCCCAAAGCCAGAAAAGCATATCTGCTATATTTAGATGTCAACAAGGAATCTCCTACATTCTTCAAAGCATTTATTATCAAGTCAGAACGGCTATTTCCTGAAGAACAAAGCTGAAGACTCTCAAATGCGTCTCAACGAATCTTTATGATCAAATATAAATAGAAGAAGTCGAAGACTGAACGATAGTGATGTGATACAGTGATAAGCAATCAAAGAAATTACTCATCAGTTGAAAAGCTATATTACTCAAAGAACAGTACTCATCTTATCATATCAATAGTTGAAAGCTCTCATCACTCACATATCTTCTTCACACTCTGAAAAATCATTTGAAGAAGAACTCATCTGCAACTCACCAAGTTCCAAGTTCATATTCACTCTCTGTAGTGTTTAAAGATTGGTTGAATTACTTTGTAAATTTGAAGTTGTGCTTCAAAACTCTCTAAGCCTGAAGAGGCTTGTTTCAAGAATACTTGTTGAGCCTGAAGAGGCTAGGTGTGCAAACAATTCTTGTGGTTGAGCCTGAAGAGGCTAGAAGTGCAAACAATACTTGTGGTTGAGCCTGGAGAGGCTAGGTGTGCAAATAATACTTGTCTGTAACCTTAATCAGTTATAGTGTTAAAACTTGGTAAAGCCAAGGACTGGATGTATACCAAGGTTTGTGGGTGAACCAGGATAAACCTCTGAGTATACTCTCTCTATCCTTCACTTTATTTTTCAGTTGTTTAACTACTTTTAAGTAACTAACCTGGGCGTGTTATATCGTTGCTGATTAGTGTGTTGTGAAAATCGTCTTATAACATCCTGAATTCTACCCTACGTTAATAAATGTTAATGTGTTAGACTTAGCATATATATGCTTGTTATGCTTGTTCTTGATGTCTATGTTCATGTTGGGAAGGTTTAGCCTTAGGAAGGTTCCATTGTCTTAGAGTCCTAGTAACTTGTTTCACCGTTTTGTCCATATCCCGAGCTCTAGATGTCCGATCAAAGTGATCTTTGTGGTGTTGGAAAGTTAAGAGAATTATCTACAAGTCTTATTTTAGCTTTGAGCTTTCGAGTTCACCCCGCTAATCCAGCTGACAGAAATTGGTTCTCTAGCTCACCCCACGAATGGGAGTTCGCCCCACGAATACGTGCAGAACCAGAAAATACATTTTAGGTTCTTTTTAAGCCCAAAACGTAGTCTACCATGTCCCAACACTCAGAGTTGCCTTCCTTCTCTTTTTCTCTCAATTTCCATCAACCGTCTATAGAAAACTCTCTCAAGGTAATCCATTCTTACACCGTTCTTCACCATTCTTTGATAGGAGAGCATCGCTGCGAAGACGTGATCATCGTATTCGCTGTTTAAACCTTCAAACAAGGTAAGATTCGTATACGTCATCCCTCCCGTTCTTTCCCTTTTGATTTCTTGGCCTAAGAGTCTAATTAAGGTGTTTCCTTGTTGTTCTTGAGGTCGTAGATAAGTGATTGTCTGACGAGACCCTAGAGGACCCTCTTTCTTCTTTTGAAACGCAAACCACATACCAGGTATGGGGATAAGGGTAGTGTATTCATAGGCTTGGGGTTAGTTTAAAGTAAAGGGGTTCCCATAACCCCGTGTTGTTTTATATGTATGTATGAATAACATGCTGAATTGATTGTTTGGTGATAATATGTTCTTGGCTATTTTAGTATGTTATTTATATGTGTTTCATGTTCATGATATGTTGTAAATATTTATGTTGGTTGCCTTGATATGAACATGATGGTATGATGATTGTCGTTGTTATTACGATATTGGTTGATGTTATGTTGGCTGCATAGTTGATGCAATGAACGTTGAGTTGATGGTTAAGATGTTTAAAACATTAATTGGTTAAATTAGGTCCTAAAACGAGTTAGAGATTAATAGGTTTAAACACACTAAAACTTGACTAAGTTTCGAACTCAGGTTATGCCCAGAACAGTACAGTCGTGCAGTGAACTCGACCAGTCTTGAATAGGGAGCATGACCGTGCTCCCGATTGAATTCCCGGAAAGTGGCCGCACATTTAGCACGGTCGTGCAAGACAAAGAGCACGACCGTGCTGCTGAGCACGACCGTGCACTATAAGAAGCACACTCGTGCTTCACTTATGTGACCAGCACGTCTGTGCAGGGGATCAGCATGCCCGTGCTCCCCTACAGACCAGAGGTGGAATTAAGAACTTTTAAGGGGTTTCTAACCCCAAATCCCCAACGATGATGAGATAACACAATCAATTAAGGCAATGGATTAGATAACTCGGTTAATGGTTAAAAAAGATGATCAAGAAGATGAGATGGTGAGATGTTGAGTCAGTCAAGCCGGTATCTGTTGGGTTACCGCATGTTGGTAACTTTGGTGCTTAATGGCCAAAGTGCCCTCGATGCTTATTGGTCAAGGAGTTGTTGATGTTGTACCTCGGCGACGGAGAGTTTACCCCATGGGAGCCTTGACCCAGTGGGGTTAAAGGTATTGTGGTAGATTCCTTTGGTTAAAGGTTTTGCGGTAGATCCCGCTGCGGTTGATTCCGTTGAAATCTTCGGTTGATTCCGTTGAAGCAAAGGAGGTGGCAGTTGCCGTTGTTTGTTGTTGGCTCATGCATCATTGCAGATGTTGTTGTTGGGGGATGTTCGACACAGGGGAGGTCGCCCAAGAGTACGATGATCTGGTCATCCACGGTAGATAGATTCTCCGTGCGCCCCCGTGATGAGGCATCCACTGGTTTGATACGTTGGCTATCCAATAAGTAGATCCTCCGGCGTTGAGTAGATTCTCAATGTGGATATTTAACTATGAAGTCGTTCATCCCGAGTTTAGTGGATCCACATGCATTGTTGGAGTAGCGGAGTAGTGTTGTATTGCACTGCATAGCATACCGTTATCATGATGATGATGTTTAACGAGATGTTGTTATGCTAGTTGTTGCTATGCTTGTTGTTTACTTTACTTCCTATCTCCTTTCTAAATATGTTTACAAGATTCTTATTCCCCTCTTTCTGTTTGTTTGTTTGTCCTGATTGGCATCTTGAAGAGGATGACGAGCAGCCCAGAGAGGAGTGACTCTGAGGAGCCGCCATTCATAGTTAGGGCTTGTTCTTGTTTTTATTTAGTTTGTTTTCAGTTGTATTCTGGTTTATTAGGAATGGTATATCAGCTCTGTTGTGACGTCGAGTTGGGTACGTTTGGATATTTGTTTATCTTGTTTAAACTTGGTTTTATATTTTCCGCGTTGTGAAGTCGTTCATGTGGGATTTTTCTACCCATGGACAAAGTTTTTATTTATTCAGTAATGCATGTTCCGTTTTTATTTTATTTATATGCTTTATAACATGCGGGGTTGAAGGGTGTCACATGTCTGCTCTAAGAGTCACTTTCATTCACTGATTTTGTTTTGTGCTTCTTAAACTCTGATTTTCTAAAACACTATTCAACCCCTCTTTTAGTGTTGTTTTATTCCATTTCAGTTGGTATCAGAGCTCAGCCTCTAGGTTGAGCACCTCACAGTGTAGAGGAAAAGATTCTGAAGAATGGCAAGTTAAGCAGCCTCGAGTAATAGTATGTACAATCAGGGTACATATCTTAGCAAACCACCCATGTTCGGGGAGAAAAGAGAAAAGACTATACGTACTGGAGGAGTAAGATGAGAATGTTCATAGAGTCAACTGATCTAGATCTATGGGAAATCATATCTCAAGGTCCTTACAGTCCAATTGATGAAAATGGAAATGATATTCCAAGAAGTAGATGGACATCAGAACACAAAATATGGTTCAACTTAATGCCAAAGAAAAATATCTTCTTGTATGTTCTCTTAGCATGTCTGAATATGTTAAAGTCAGTAGCTGTGAAACAGCCAAAGATATCTGGATCAGACTTGAAGAACTATACGATGAAGATGCTGCTATCAAATAAACATCTGAAGAAAAATCAGTTAACAATGTTGACAAGCTTCAATCTTCATATACACCAATAGATCAACATTCTCAAAATGATGATGAAGATGAAGAAGTTTCTGAAGCAATCAGAAAGATGAGAAGATTCTGGAATAAAATAAGAGCTAAGAAAGTAGCAATCAGTACAACAGGTGATAGAATGCCATATCTCAAAAAGTTGATCACTTGGGAAGATCTGGACAAAGAATCAGATGAAGAGCTCAAATGTCTACTTGGAGACACTGACTCAGATTATGAGGCAAACTCTGAATTTGAGGATTTACAAGATGCCTATCATGAACTTCTCGGTGAATCTAACTGTATTCTTGATAAGTTTAAAGTACTTAAGAAAAAGTAAGTGAAGCTCACTAAGGAGCATGAACAGAAAAATCTTGAGGTCAATAAACTCATCTTAGAAAACAGAAAGCTCAAGGTAGAAATGCTTAGAGCTGAGATCATTATTGAAATATCACCATTTGAAGAAGTTGTGAAACTTCAACAGAAAGTGGAAGAGCTCACTAATGATCTTGCTAGATTTGTCAATGGTATGAACAACCTGATGAAACTTCTCGGAAGTCAAAGGTCTAGTTTTGACAAAACTGGCATTGGTTACTTTGAAAAGAATCATGATAAAGTATCTGACAAACTCTCAGATAATGTGAAAATTCCTATTAAACCCTCTTCTAATATATCATGTACGTTTAGTGGTAAATCTGGACATATCACGTCCAAGTGCTTTCACAAAAGAAAAGCCAAGTCTTCACAGACCAAAATAACAAACAAAAGTGGACCCAAAAAGGCATGGGTACCAAAACACCTTATAATTCCTTTTGCAGATTTATTGAGTAGAACAAAGAAGACTCCTTTAATAGATATTGGAAAATGGACTCTCACTAATCACAATTACAAAAGAGTATATATTTCAAAGCCTCCAATTTAAGCAAGAGCATCTCAGAAAAAGAGAAACAATAAAAGAGGTCAGTGATTTTTGAGACAAATCACTTACAAGTAAGTATTTAAAATCTTATTTTAAGAAATTTATGTGTGAATATTTGATTAATGCCTCTGTTAGTTTAAAACATGTCTGATATGACGTGGATCCTCTTTAAAGACTGAGAAAGACACAAATAATTTCAAAATTCTCGAATGATTAAGTGGGAAGTTAACGAGAAAACATTTCACTCCCTTTGGCTAGTTTCTCTCTCTGCATATCAACGTCATAAATGCTAAAGTGCTTTTCTTTAACCTCTACCTCATACACAATTGTTCACCTTCAGGCTCCTCTCTCTCTAAAGTTTCTACCTTTCGCCCTTCTTCTGCCCTAATCTCTCTTCACCTTCGTACCCAAATGGCCTCAAGGAGATCAGTAAACCCTTCTGCTATACCTCAAATGGAAGATTATGAAGCGAGGAAGTTGGCTATAGAACACATAATCAAGTTCCAAGAGATCAAGGATGCTGGCTTGGATATTTTCGCAGAACTGGAGTTTGCTGGTTGGATGAACTTCTTTATGATTAGAGAAAATGTCTACCCTCACGTTGTTAATGAGTTTTGGAAGAACTCTGCCTCATCAAGGCATGCACACTTATTTAGTTTTGTTGGAAACGTAAACACCGTGAGACACAGGTTTGACATCCGCGACATTATTCAAGCAACTGGTTATCCAAGGGAAGGAACAGGAATGTCAGATGATTGGGAAGAGTATACAAGGAAGAAGTTAATCTAACTCTGTTCGAAGACAGATTCATGGAAGGCAAGTTTATTCGATATCTTCTACCAAAGGCAAGGTTTTTACATCTTCTCTTAACTAGATGTGTGACTCCTAGAAAAGGTTCCTTAAATGTCATTTCTAGAGCTGATAAGTATGCTTTATATCGACTACTTCAGTTTAGGAAAGTAGATATATATGATCTTATCTTCAATCATATGCTTAAGATAGTTAGTGGAAATAAGACATGCTATCCTTATGCTATGCTCTTGACAAGATTGATAAGGAATAAGGGAACCGTCTTAAGTTCTGAAGTTATGAATCAGATTCATGTTATTTCAGTAAGAAATCTTATAGAACTGGAAATGAAGACTGAATCTGGAAATGATTTCATAATTGCTGGAAACCATGTTGAAGAAGTAGCCCCTGAAAGAGTCTCTAAGGACTTAGATGATGACATGTCCATAGCTTGTATTGTGAATAGAAAAAGGAAGGAAGTGTCTGTAGCTAAGAACAGTAGGAAGAAAAGAAAAGTAAAGAAACCAAAGTCTGGAGAACCATCCGTCTCAAGAATTAAAAACCGTATCTGAATTAGTTTCTGGGGTGTCTGATTGTTTCAACAAAAAGAAAAGATTACCAAGAAAAAGAAAAGGAGGAAGGATTGACAAATAGGAAGGAAGATTAAGTAAAGGGATCAAAATATGTGAACCAAGGAATGAAGAGATAAGGCTATTTGAATAAGAACGAGAACAAGAACACGAAGAACAAGAAGCAATGCAACAAGAAGAGATTGTCGAAGAATCCGATGAACAAAGAAGAAAAAGATTGAATGAGTTTGACCAAAGTTGGGAAAAGTAAAAACATGGCTGGTGCATGAGGTACATACCAACTCAAGATACTACACCACATCCAATGAAAACAATTGGTGAAGTTTCTGAAAAAAGATTTTGAAGCAGCAATGGCCAAGGGAAAGAAGAAACCTGTTAAGGCAAGGAAATTTATTGCAAACGATACTTATGTCCCCATTCCAAGATTTCTTCTGGATGACACTTAGAGGAAAGATCTCAAAATAAAAATTGATAAAAGAATATGAACTCCAAGGCATGTGGCTATGTATCTACAGGACGAGAAGGGTTGTAACACCTTCCTTGGGCATTACTTCTTAATACGTGCGGAAATAAATTAAAAGTAATTTGTTGGTTACTTTCGAAAATTTATTTATTTTAAGCCAGAAAACTCGGGTGTAAAAATTTTCTTCTTGAATACTTCAGCAAAGCGACCCACACATCACAAAAGTAAAAACACATTATACTTGCCGATACACGTAAACTGGTTTTATTCATAAATCAGGCCACCATAACATATAAGTTTTCTCGAAATTATGGTCATACTGAGAAATTACAAACCATACCAAGGGTTTTCAGAATCCAATAAACCGATTTTTCTCAAAATTACACAACTCAAGGAAAAATCCTAAGCTGGTCACTCTATAAAACACCTAATGGAAGAACTCTGTACTTCTAGCCACTATTACCAACCTTTTCAAGGATCGAGATTAGGATCCTCGATTGAAGTTAAGACTTCCTCTGCACCATCTACTACCAGTACCAAGGTACAACGACAAAAACGAGTAAAACCTGATATATTGTAAGGGTGAGACACCAATATAAGGATATAAGCACGATAACTGCATGCGTGACACACGAAACATCATATAAGTATATAAAGTCATACATCATAAACTTCTCATAGATAACAAGTACTTTGCCAATGGGTTTCATACCCGAACAGTCATTGTCCTTTATAAAAGAGATTAATGACACTACACAATTCAACATCTAATCTTTATAACTAATCTTCGGAGATCCCAAAGTCGTGTAAAATGAGCTGATCAAGCACTTGAATGGCACATTGTCAACAAAAGAACAATGGTCAACATCCAAAATGGCACATTGTCCAAACTCTTGGTACAATGGTCAACATCATAATGGCACATTATCCGAACTCCGAGCACAATGGTCAACAAAACAAATGGCACATCGCCCAAAACTCCCGTCACGATGGTCAACAAAAAAAATGACACATCTCCCATTCAGGCACAATGGTCAACTTTAAATGGCACATTGTCCATTAAGGCACAATGGTAAACATGAAACATGAGTATCACCATGATGCCATGATTAACAAATACATCTTTAAGTAAAACTCGTTTACAGAAAATCCTTTATGTTGTAACTCCTATATAAAACAACCAATCATATTGAAATCCATTTTCTTTTGGAAACTCATTTTCCCGAAATAACGATGTATCTTTGTAAAATCATTTCTAATATAAATTCCTTTATAAAACCATCAAATTACTAAGAAATTCATTGTCTTCTGAAAATCTTTCTCCGAAAAACTCTAGTTCTAAAAAAAATGGTCTTTAACTAAATCCATGTGTGAATGATTACTGCTGTTTTTAAGAATGTTTTTCATAAATATTTTCGAAATTAACAGTCGTTTAGCATTTTAAAAACGTTTAAGTCGAAATTTGACTTTTCATCTTAAAATAATTTTCTAAGATATAAATTAAGTTATTTTTGAAGATTATTTTCTCAAAATAACTTTTTATAATATTCTGAAATTTCACATGTAAAAATTAGCAGTGCAAAAATAATTTCTCGATTGCATCCTCACGGTGACTCATAGATCACTCTTATACCGTTAAATCATTAAAATAATAGTATTTCAACTGTTTCTTATTTTTATCAAATCAAATATTTAAATAATATTATATCCCAATGATTCTCAATTAAATATTGAATATTCTTCATGAAACTCTTATCTGATTAATTAAATGAGCACTGACCACTGTCATGCTTCTCAATCAACAATCAACATCAATAAATATTTCACATCAACGCTATAGCAGATGCATTAGACATATTATAACACATAACTGCAGATAATCAAACACAAAAAATAACAGCTTAGCACAGACTTAAACAACCACCACAAATCTCAATCAAATATTACAAATCATATACTAAATCACACATATAATTTCGGGAAAAATCCCTCAGGTAAGCTCCCCTTACCTCTTGAAGTTACAGTTTTCCTCTCGAAGTTTTCCTTCCGATTCGTTTTCGATTGCTCCTCACAACTTAGTACAATCCACAACAATTATCCTTCATAGTAAATCACAACACAATTAACATAATAAAACAACAAAATCCTCCTAAACACTCATGATGAGGTTTCGGCCTACATGGTTTAATTATGCTAGGAATGTCAAAATTTCACAACCTCATGGATTAATGATCCTTGAGTGTTAAAATATACAAGATCTATGATCATAACCCCAAAAATTAAAACCAAATCTTCTAACTCATCATGAGGGTAGATTCGATCAAGGTTAGCAAAATAGGCTAGGGGCTCAAAATTTCACATACTCTTAGATTTACGATCCTAAAGCATAATAGTGTTTAAGAAAATTGTCTTAAGTTAAAAATAAAATCAAAGTGTGACACCCCATTCCCAAGGTATCACATTTACATAACGTATTGTGAAAATCAAACTTAACAAAAATAGTAATTTGCTGGTTTCCTTCAGAAAACAAAATAAATTTACTAATTCCTTATTCTTGTCAAAATAGTGATAACATTTTTTTCTTTCTTTTTTCTTTTTACTGTACACACACCCAAACACCAGTAGCATAATATACATCACTATATATATATATATATATATATATATATATATATATATATATATATATATATATATAAATTATATGCATCAAAGTTTTACAGAAGACCTTTTTCCTACCAGGTCACCATCTACTATTACACATATATTACATCAAACTGAAAACAATATAACTATGTCATAGTGGGAGTCTGAAAAAACTACTCAAGAAGATGGCACTCAGTAGCCACTAAGTCAGAATATCTAAAATCCCACTCTACCCCAAAAGACTACATCCTACAGCTGGTCACCACTACAGAAACTCATTGGAGAGTCCAGTATAAACTCCCCCACCTCCAGGAGGTGTATCTGGAGAGGATACATCAACCCCCTTTCCAACATCCAGGACTACTCCATCATCAAGAGGAACATAGTCCGGATCAACCATCGGATACTCCTCAGGATCCTCTTCCATCTCCACCTGTACCTCCTCTAGGATCAAGACTATAGGCCCAGGAGGTGACTATGGGGCTACCTGCTGTAAAGGTTGAACGTAAGGAGGTGGTTGATGCTCTAAGACCTCATGTTGTACCAGATATCGTATGATCATCCAAATGGGAGGTAGTGAAACCTCGATCGTCTCCCTGCTATGAATAAGCTACATGGGTCCGTCTCACTACGGTCCCCTGAGTGTCCTCATCGGACCAGTATAGGTGGCACTCCAAGCCCCTGGGTCGATCACCTAGGCGTTCCCTTGATCAGCATTGTCAAACATCAGGGCTAGGACCCTAGAGTAGTTCAAATCCGTTGCGCCCGGATCCATCTGAACACGATATATATATATATATATATATATATATATATATATATATATATATATATATATATTCATTCCACATATTAGAGGAAACAACAAACAAATATGCAAGGGTGAGTTACCAATATATAAGTTTTGATAAGACAACCCCATGCACGACACACAAACAGCATATACCATATATTCACAGCATACAAAAATTATCCAAACCATAGAAAATTTTTATCCAAAGGGTTTCATACCCGACAGTCATCGTCATTTTATAAAAATACATGACACTTCAATATTCAGGCTCTATTTTGATACATAATCTCTGGAGATCCACAACTTTATGTTTCGTTTTGAGCTAATCAAGCTCTGCACATGGCCCATTGTAAAAGGAAATAAAACAATGTCCAAGAGAACACATAACACACTGGTAACGCTCAGTACACCAAGGTTATTGTTCAAAAATGTAAGTCATTTGCTCACACAGAATCCCAATGGTCACTGCGATCAATGGAGTTTATTGTCCATAACATATTGCATCACTCCGAACCTCAATAGTTATCGCATAAAATTTGACACACAGTCCAGTAAAGATACACTGGCTCACACAAAACCCCAATGATCAAATGGAAACATAGTCCATAACAGATAAATTGATCCATTCAGGACTCAATGATCATAACACATGACACGTCTGCCAACAATGCATGAGAAAAACTTTTATTCTCGGTTCATTTTCTTTGTCGTAATAATCTTTCCTTGTCGAAGCGCAAAGCTCACGACCATGCTTAATTTTATATTAAGACTTTCCACTTTAAACAAACATAGGACACACAGTCCAAATGTTTTAAAGTCAACACAGGACACACAGTCTGAGTGCTCAATCGCAAAGCCCTAAACTGATGCACCAGTCTTAGGCCGCGGATATGGAACTCACATTTTCCACATCTAACTTAGGACATACAGTTCACAAAACCAATGCAGGACACACTCGGTCGAAAAATGATCCCCGATCTACGTGTCCACAGAACACTAGAACCCCGACGTCTCGGTTCCTAGGTTCATTTATCCTCTTGTAAAACATTTCCCTCAGTGAAAAACAAATACAAAACCTAATCTCCGAAAACTTATCCAGGTTTAATGGAATAATTTCACTGAATAAAAATCTTCTTACAGAAATCCTTTTCTATTAAAACGTTCATAAAACATGAAAATCATTGATAAATTCTTTTTTGTCCAATCACTTTATTTATGAAAATGGTTCTCAATAAAAGTCAACTTTCAAAAAAAATTACTAAATAAAATTCATAATAATAAAATAAAACCTTTTTCTCGGAATTTTTTTAATTAAATTCTTTTTATAACTTAAATAACTTTTCAGTCAGAAGTAATTGTTCTGACTGCTATATTACGTTATTTTCGGAACTTAATCACTTTAAATAATATTTTATAATAAAATTGAATTTATTTTGGAAAAACTAGCGCCTGTGAAAAATTTTCATAGTTTCGCTCTTACTGTCACTTATTGACACAGTTTCCAAAAAATATTATTAAAATAATAATTTTCCACTTTTTCTCAAAATTCCCCAAATTAATCACTCTGATTAATTATTCAAGCTTATTAAGCTTTTATCCTCAAATTAATTTTAAACACTGACCAATGTCAGGTTTCTCAGTCTAACGCTCAATAGCAGATAATTTCATCGCAGAATAGCATGACATATATCCAATTCATGACATGCATCACAATTATAATATAACAAAATAATTATAATCATGTAAGACAACATATCTCAATTACTCAAGTCATCATATAATTAATCCAACAATTAACAGTAAACAATTTAAAATATCATGATATTTCTACAGATAATTGACAGACAGCCCCAACAATAGGCATGTGATTATCATAAACTCCTCAGGCATACTCCCCTTACCTCTTGGAGATTCGAACTAACAGTTTCTAGTAATATCCCAATTTCGGTCCGGTTTCCTCCGTCGGCTTAGATCAAAACAACTCGATCGATTCCTTCATAACGAATTCCAACCAAAATAAATCAAAATCAAACAACAACACACCTAATCAAGAAGGTTAGGTTTCAGCCTCTTCAAATTTTCTAGGTTAGGAAAGTTAAAAATTTTCTAACTTAGGGATTTATGATCCTTAAGCAACTTAAACATGATTAAGTCCTTAATCTAAGATCATGAACTAAGAACTTTGAATGAAACTCATCTAGCTCCAAGAACTAGGGTTTTGGTTTTCACAAGATAAAAAGGCCAGGGATTTTGAAATTTTCTCAACTCTTGGATTCAACAAATATACATAACATAGAGTTGGATTTAAGTGTCATAAGACAACTTTGAATCAAAAATTCATCCAACAACCAAAGTTAGGGTTTCGACCCTTTTGAATAAAATAGGCTACGATTTATTTTTTTTTATCTTCTAATTACTCACATATAAGAGCTATCATGATATTAAGAGATTAAATCATGAATCGTGACTTCAAGTTGAAACAAAATCCAAGAACAACTATTCTACATAGGTTCGGCCTAGCTTATAAAAAAAGGGAAGAAATTTCTTTTGATCATATGCTTCTAGATAATGAATATAGAGATGATTATGAGATTATAGGAATTGGTTTCAAGTCAAAAGGATTTTTCTACAATTAGTTATGAGTTTTTGAAGAAAGCTTCATGAACTTTAAGCTAAATGAAGAACATGATGATTAAAGGCATAAACTCAAGAAGTTTGTGAAGAGAAAGACTTAGAATGACAAGATTATGAGAGGTTACCTCTTGATGATCAAAGAAAAGGATGATTTGGATGATGTTCTTCACAAAATCACTCTAAGTGTTCTTATGAGTTCTTAAGAAACCATGGTTGTTCATAAGGAAGATGATACCAAATGAAGAGAAATTTTCCTAAGTGTGGTTAAGTGAAGGGAAGCCGTGGGTTTTGGGGCATTTTAGTCCAAAAACCCTATGGCAAAGCTTGTAATTTTCAAGTGAAAATAGGGGCAAATTTGTCTTTTCCATGCAAAAATATCTAAATTTCATAAATGTGCCATTATGGTCATTATGACTCAGATAGGATCGTCATAAATGTCCATCACATCAGTCACATCAGTCATCTCAGCTCCGTTGATGACTCCCTGATTCATCTGACTTGGGTTTTCCTAGAGATATCTCGACGTTTTTGCCCGCAGCAAATATAATATTATATTTTTACGCTAAATTTTTCAAAACTTCCAGTACCATATCAACTACGATAAAAACATTATCCATCTCATTCACAAATTAAAATTGGGTTTTCTGAGCAGTAAACTTTTACTGTCAGTGAAAATGCAGACCGGGTTCCGTCTTAATTTTCAACCCAAAATTTTATCGTAACCTAAGATATAAAACATGACATGAAAAAGACAGTGGTTTACCCAAAATCATTTTGAGTATTGGATAAAAATATATGCATTTATATATTTATTACCGACATTTGAAAGCAACGACTAATCGGGGTGTTACACAAAACAACTCAACCCCTTAAAAGTCATTTTCGGCCATGACAAAAAAAAAATGAGCTAGGGATTTCATTTTGATACAACAAATTGGATTCAATATAAACATGAACTATAAGGATTGAATCATGTATAACTTAACAAAAAAATTAAACAAAACTGCTCCACCCACAAAGTTCGGGTTTCGGCCATGAATGGAAAAGTGGGGAGGAAATTTTTGGTTGATTCATGCTCTAAAATTATAAACATAGATATGATTATAAGATCATAGAAATTGGTTTGAAGATCATAGGATTTTTCAACAATTTTCTGGAGATTTTCAAACTTCTAGATCTAAGAATTGAAAAAGATGATCATGACATTAAAACATAAAAATTATTGAAGAACACAGAGATGATCACTACAAGAAATCAGGCTTTTAGAGACCGCAAAATCGGTGTCTAAATAGAGCAAATCGGTCTCTAAAATGGTCAGCGACTGATTTAGCGACCACCTCAGAGTGGCGACTACAACATTGGTCACAATCTAATTTAGAGATCGATTTGTGTTGACGGTTCTAGGCAAGTATACCCAGTCGTGCAAGTAATACGGTGGTGAGACCGGTTATCGTATCCACGGGGATTGGATATCAAGTACCAATTCACAAACTCAGCAACTATCTAGACTGAACAAAGAAATCAAAACAAACAAAACCAAGGGAATAAAATCTTTTTGTCTTGTTGGGGACTTTTAACAAACACTTGGAGTGCAGAAAGGATATGTAGGGACTAGACTTCACCAAACCTCTAACTCATGTACTATCAGGACTAGATACCTCCCATTCATGCTTCAGATATTAAAATCAATCCACTAAACTACTCAAACCCCGATTCCTCGGATGGCAAGAGCCAAAATCCACTAATAGACCCTAATTCCTTAGGTGGCCTAGATTAATGAATTTGCATTAGGATTAGGGATTACGCGATTACTAGTAAACCTAACTCCATTCCTAGATGAAAGGGTTACTAGGTGATTAAATTCAATTCCGGTTCTAATACGAATTTCCCAATTGCATACTAAAACACAAATCGAGTCATGGGGGTGCTAGCCACAACAAGCATTAAGCATAGAAAAATAATCACTAATATGAAGGCATGAACACAGAATAATCAGTCAAGATAAATACATAATAATAAGTTTGATTACATCTAATCCCAACAAACAGGGATTAGTTACTCATATTTACAGAGAAAGCCAAACCAGAAAAGCAGTAGAGAAAGGAGGAAAGGGAGAACTCCATTGAATCTTCCCACTGTCGTCACAGCAACCCCCTAACTCAGCTCCCTTCTAGGGTTGGAAACCTACTCCAGCCACAGCTCCAAGTGCCTCCTCAAACTAAAACTAAAAACTCTAAAAACTCCCCAATTCTGCCCTAAAACAGCAACTTATACCAATCAGTTATGCGCGTGTTCGCGAGGCGAATGTCTTCTCGCGAGGCGAATATTAAAAATCTCGTCTTCAGGATTGGAACTCTCGCGAGACGAAATACTGTTAGCGAGGCGAGACCGAAAGGTTGCATTTTCTGGCACAGTCAGCTGTCAGGGTCGCGAGGCGAAGAATGATTCACGGGGCGAAGCTTCAGAATTCTGCTTGGCTCAATTTCTTCTCT
This sequence comes from Sophora flavescens, assembly GCA_030762895.1. Classification (NCBI taxonomy): domain Eukaryota; kingdom Viridiplantae; phylum Streptophyta; class Magnoliopsida; order Fabales; family Fabaceae; genus Sophora; species Sophora flavescens. The sequence goes on along the minus strand of CM061063.1, from coordinate 243,307,828 downwards.
TTTCAAGCTCTAAAATCATCCAAGCTTCATTATGGCCAAATCTGCACAGTTTTCCTTAAGTTCCTGCAAAATAACACCAAGAAACCACTTCACCCGTTCCAAGGGAAAAACTAACTAAAATCAAATAAAGAATGCCTAATCTATATGAAAAATGCATGCAAAAGTGTACAGAAAATATCATGTAAAATCACACTATCAATTTGTAGGTGGTCTCTATTTAGAGACCGAAACAGTGGTCGCCAAATCCGTCACTAAATGTGGTCAGCGTGCATGTTATGGGACCAAATTAGAGACAGATTTGTTTATTTTAGGGACGGAAGATTCGGTCTCTATTTCTTGTAACGACTATATTTTTAGCGACCCAATATGTGGTCCCTACTTCTAGAGGCTAGTAAATAGCGACTAATGATGTGGTCACTAATGCGATCTCTAGTTTTCATATATATATATATATATATATATATATATATATATATATATATATATATATATATATATATAATCAAAAAATTAAATTAAACTTAAAATAAAATGCAGATTTTAAATAACAACTAAAACAAAACAAAATGGAGAATAATAAGTAAGCCAAATAATAAAAAAATAGAGAACACAAATTATATATATAATCCAAAGTTGCAACACATTGTCTATTCCATAATATAACAAAATACCATAGAAGAACATAATCCCCATATATATAATCCAAAGTTATAACAGATTGTCTAATCCATAAAGTATAGCAAAAAACCTAAAAAGAACAACATTCTAGTCATGAGGGACAACACATTGTTTAACCCATAAAATATAACAAAAACCACAAGAAAATAGCATCCTACTAATCACGAGTGGGGGAGGGTAATGAGCTAATAAAATCATCTGCATTCTCATCATTTGCATCCTCATCAGCAACTGCATCATCCTGCTCCTGGTGGCCTAAACCCGAACCAGAACCACTCGCCTTCAACATCTTGAAAAGCCTTTCAATCTTAGCATCTTGTGCATCCAGTCAAGTCCTAATCGTCTGAACCTCATCAATCTTCTCATCTAGCTCCTCATTCAGCTTCTGGATGACCTCTCGACAATCCACAGTAGTAGTAGGGCAAGGTTCAGACTGAGTACATGCCATTGTTGAGGCCACAAAGTCATCCAACATCCTCCCTAATCCATAAACATAGTCTTTCTTATTTTTCTCTCCAGCTGCTTTCAAGAAGAGGGTGTTGTTAAAGGAAGTAGAATGCTCATGTCCCTGACTATCAGCCTCTTCTCGGAGGCGATGAAATGTCCCCTGCATAATATCACAGACATTAGAATTTACAATTACTAAAAATAATAAAACAAAATAATTTGAATAAAACAAAATAATACTTGCAGCAACTTCAGCAGACTTGTCGTTAATCCACACCCCATTCTTAGTTTTCTTGGTCTTCTCCATGACCTCATACGCAGTGGGGTCTCTTTGAAAATCATGCTTTTGCATATAATAAAGGGACCATCTGAATGCACCACTTGAGGAATTCCAATGCCAGACTAACCGTAATAGTGGACAAATTAGCATATAGTCAAAATGCAATAAAATCATAATTGAGACCATAAAAGGAATAAAAACAAATCCACATAAGAACCCTGCAAAGCCCTTGCCCAATCCAACATAGATGCATGTATCCTTAGCACCCCAAAGAAACCAAATCATGAGCAGAAAGAAGCCCAACAAGAAGTATCCAGAAACAATGACATGAATATAGACAAAATCAAAGATTATAGTTGTGCACAACACAGCACCACCAAAACAAAATCCCACGGCAATGTTCCACAACCAAAAATAGATTATACCAAAACAGAAAACTATAAAGAGCAGCAAAAAAGACAACAATATTGAAGCACCCTTTACTTAAGAAAGAAGCCAAGAAGACAGCAATGCGTAGACCAACACTATAACACCCCGGTTTTTACTATTCTTCAACAATAGTAAATATGTGTATATGTTTATTTTTATGTGATTTGGTTTGAGTAATTTTAATTACTCATTTAAAATTTATTTTTGAGTGCATTAATACTGTCTTATGTCAGTGTAGGCACGATTATTAGGCAATAATATTATGTCATTGTCACTAGAAGTATTTGTTTATAAAAAATATTTTAAATGTTATGCTTGAACGAAAATTATTTTTCTATTTGACTATTTAAATTTAGATTGAAAAATATGTTGGTTTAAAATTAATCTTAGATTAAATTTTGGATCGTTGATTTTCTTAGTTGATCAGTTCAACTATCAATCTTGACTCTAATTTAAATTTTAAAATCATATTTTTGTCACACATTTTTTTAGATCCAAAAACCAAAAACATGTTTATTTTTAGGCTCAATATTTACTACTCATTTTGTACCTACTACTATTAATCAAAAATTTTCTTCCTTCCTCTCCACTCTGTTACGCGCACGGAACCCCCCACTTCTCTTTATTTTTCTTTCTTCTTCACAAGAACCGAAACACACATCTCCTTCTCTCCCTTGGTTGTAACCTTCTCTCCTCATTCACTCTTGCTTATACCGTGACCCCTCCACCTGCAGCCACCATCTGGCCACGCGACGGAGAAGACCAGCACACGTTCCTAGCCTCTATTCCGCACGTCCTTCTCCACCGTGGGAAGCTCGTTTTCGGCCGTACCAAGGGAGAAGACGATTGCACACCTCCGCTGGCTACCATACATTTATTTTGCTGTTTTGTTCCACTTCGTACCACCGCCATGCCGCGCGAATGGAGCTCCGCCGTCCGGGGTCGTTCACCGCCGTGCCGGAGCATGCCATTGTCACCATCTTTCATCTCCTTTGGTGATTCTTTCCCCTCTTTTTCATTCTCTTTCAATTTTCCCTAAATTAATTTGGAACCCTAAGTTGCCATTTCAAACCCTAACTGTTAAATTAGAAACTAAATCCTTAAATTGATGGTATTGATTTCAAATTGGATAAGTCAATTTCAAATTCCCTATGCTAATTGCTCAAATCCTCTTTAAATTCGGATTCCCCCAATTTCACTCAAAACCCTAAATTTTCATTTTTCTCTAATCATGAAATTGATTCTGTTTTACTGTAATTAAGGCTCTTGATTCATGATTTCTAAGTTCAATTTCATGATACTCTAATCAAGTCTGATTTTCCCCAATTTTGTTTAAAACCTTAATTTCCCAATTTGAAACATTAGTCAAATTATGTTGATTTCTCAAACTTGATTATGTTTTAATGTGATTAAAGTTGTTAATTTATGATTCCCTAGCCTAATTTCATATTGATTTGATCAAACTTGGTTTTCCTAAATTCCTAGTAAACACTAAAACCCCAATTGGTTTTTAAGTGAAAACCAATATTGTTTCCTTAGTTGAATCAATTATTTAAGTTGTCTAAACTTATTTTTTGGGATGATAATTTCTGATTTGTATTGTGTTGGATATTGGTTTTTATGATGCCGATTTTCTATCTATGTGTATGTGATTGTCATAATTGAAGGAGAAGGGGGAAAAAGGTTGGAGCTGTCTTGGAATTTCCTAAATGCGTGGCCAAGTGTTAGAGTAATCCAAAGCGCCATGTCAGTTGAGGTGTAATTTGATGCTACTTCGTTGTGAAGGAAACAAAATGTTGGAACGCTAAAAGACTGATCCTTAGTTCTTCTGCTATAGGTAAGGGGAGATTGCCTGAGGGATTTTCAGTAACTGTATGCTATTTGTGTGTCGTATTTGAGTTTATCTATTGTGATGAGTGGTGTCAAATTAAGTTGTTATATGACTGTTATGGGGTTTTTAATGTTTTCTGTGAAAGCATGATTAAACTGTGATGTATAGATATTTTCTATATATGGATTATCTATTGGTTGGTTGATTGACTGAGAAGCCTGACATTGGTCAGTGCTCAATTAAATTAAAGATAAAAGTGTTGAAAAAGCTGAGGAGAAATTTAAAGGATTTGATTTATGGAAGAAAAATATTGAAAGTATTTATATTTGATGATGTTTTGGAGAAAAGAGTGATTTATGAGTAAATAGTGAGGACGACATCTTGAAAATATTTCAGTTACGTTGTCTTTTCCAAACAAATTCAAAAATAATTTTATTACAGTGTTGGAGAAATTACTTTGTTATGAAAGTCATGTTTTGACCTAAAAACGTTTTAAAACGGCAAACGACATACAATTCCATCAATATTTACGAAAGTATTTCTTAAAAAGGGTAATATTGAGTAATACTGAGAATTTGTCTCAAATGAGGTTTCCAAGTTCAAATTAATGAGTTTTGAACAAAATGAGTTTTAAGGGATTTTTGACATGTTTACAAAACGAATTTCCAACGTAAAAGGATTTTCGGTAAACGAGTTATTTCCGTCAACTTGGATAAGTTGGGGAAACTTTGGTTTTGTATTTCACAGAACGAAAATGGTTTAAACAAACCTAGAAACCCAGACGTCGGGGTTCTAGTGTTCTATGATATGGGCCTGGGATCCGAAAGGTGAAGTTATGGACTAAATGTCCTATAAACCGTATATTTGATTGTGAACTAAAATCTACATATCTAAGACTGGTGCATCGTTCTAGATTTCGTGATTTGCGTACTTTTGACTTGGAGTCAATTATAGTTTGAAAGAGGTATTAAACTTGAAATTTTAAAATGGTGATGTGGTTGTGAGACTTTTAGCTCCGACACATAAAGATTGAACACAAAGAAAAGAACGAGAACAAAACGTTTTACATGCATTTCAGGGCAGACGTGCCTTTGCATAGGACTTGAATGCTTGATGGCAAGTATTCATGGCGGTTGCATCACTGTACCTTGATAGATATATGACCATGAAAATCATGTGCTATATGTAGTCACCACTTGGCCACATTTCGAGATGTTACATACTACCCATCTTAAAAAAAAAAATTTGTCCTGGAAATTTCGTGACTTGAAGCTAGACAAGATCTCTTAATCCCAAGATCTTACTTTCACAAGAAAGTATATAAAACAATTTCATCAATCTGAAAAGAATACAGGAATGTACAGTAGATAAAAAAAAATCTTTAATAGGTTCGTGAGTGTAAAAATGCATAGCTAATACAGGTTTATAACCATGACTCTGACAAAGTTCCTTCTTTCACAAGAACCTTCCAGCGGACTAGGAAATTAAAGATAAACAGTTCCGAACTCCAAGGGAATTCATTTTTCGTACAGGAAATTTACAAAATGACAATTTTTAAAAGGAGAATAGTATGGCAAACAAAATCATACTGGATCAAATTTACCCAAAGTAAAAGTGATTAGACTAAGTTTCATCAAGAAACTTCAGTATCAAGAAGTAGTTTGGGTTACAACTCAAGAAATAGTCATAACAAATCTTTCAATGAAATAATATGAAAATATCGAAACCAATGGATAGTACAAAACCAATCCACTCAAATGTCTAATATACCGAGGGTTATTTAGGAGTGTGAGCACAATTCTCCTTTGTAATCACATACCCTAAGAATTTCACCTCATCGAGCCAAACTTGCACTTAGATAACTTCACGGTAACTCTTCTCGCTCAAGATCCGTAACACTTGATGCATAGATTCCTCATACTTCTCGTAACTCTTAGAGTAAGCGAAAACATCATCGATGAAGATGATGCCGAACTTATCAAGAAATGAACAATAATTCCATTTCATGAAGTCTAACTCGGCTAACTTCCTAGACGATATTCTACCCAAGACGATGGAGATTTGACTGAATCTAGAAACTAGATAAATCAAAAACTCAACATCCTACTATTTTCTAAACATGAGTTCTCACAAGTTCTCAACTCGATTAGAGACTCATCCAAACACACATACTTGCATGTCAATACATATTGTTTCAACAAGGAAACAATTCAAACAAGGTCCAACCAGAGATCACACAACAAAAACCTAGCAGACCTATTCCCCAAGGTTCCCAGAAGACTCGACCAGCTATAACACCATGTTTTATTTAAAGCTAATTAACTTTATAAAATGAGGATTTTCAGAATTATTTTCAAAATAACCTCTTTAAAAATTGGAACTTTGTATTCATCAAAATATTACCTGGTAAACATTTGACAAATTTACAACTTTCTCAAATAAAAATCTGATCACTGGTCTTACATCAATTGCCAAGAGGGAGAATCAAATAAAATTCCATTGATACACTAGAAACTTAAAATAATTAAACACAATATTCTCAAATGAATTTTCATAAGTATGCGAACTAATCACATACATTGATTTTCCGAAAACTAAATAAGTTTATAAATTTCCTCACAATTACCGGAATAAAATATAATAACATTTTCAAAAATACTTTAAACCTAAACAACTCAAAATATAACAACAACATACATTACACACGGCATCGAAGCTCTGAGTCTTCATAATTATCTTCTATCATCTTCTCAGCAGCACTTATCCTTCCTCATCTCTTTTCCGCTCTTCGAGTGAGATTAATTGTAGCCAACAAGGAACAAAGAAGAAAAGAAATACAAATAGAGGAGGTAAAATTCTACAATAGGTTAGTAATGTAGATATGGGCATGCACGAAAACAAACAAGTATTCAAGTGGATATATATAGGTGTGTATCTAGGGATACTTTTATAAAATATGTATAATACGTATATAGTTTCAGAAAAAGGTCGAGACTCGAATGCATGCCTAGGACTAGACCTAACTCTACTCTGTGGAGACTATTGTTGTCGTCGATTCATCGTCGGGATAGTATTCAGGTATTATGTGTAAACAACTCGATGCACAAGTCCCGATTGGAGTATGCTAACAGCCATCTCCACGGTCCTTTCACACGAGAGTACTTAACATTTGTATAATATTTAGTTTAGTGGAGTGTCAAGATAGCCCTTCTGTCCGGTGTCTCCACCGACGTGAGCGCAGTTGTACACCGAACCATTGGCAGGATCCACGCTCGACTATCCCCAAGGTCTCCATGGCCTCCACACAGTCCCCTAATATCCTATGAATAGGTGTCTATGTTTCCCGAGCGACAACGACTATGATTAGGTTGAAATGTTGTCCGAAGACAAACAAAGCGAGAACCGAGTTCCAAAGTGCTGGTATCAATTTAAAAAGAGTTATTGTTAAGAATTGGGCTCGAATAGACCATTAACGAAAATCATTCTTTTCAATCACAAATTTTGAACACTTAGAATTAAGTAAAGCATACTTAGGCTAGAATTAATTTTATAATATTTAAAATTAACATTTGATACCTAAAATAAAGTACGAACCGTAGATTTAAAATGTCATAAGACTAAGATGTTGAATGTTTTTTTGAACTTTCCAACATTTGGTCTATTCATTTCATTCCAAAATAACATATCTCATATTAACTTCAACGCCAAGACAACAAAACATGAATAAGGATGAACCTTGAATTGGTATCAATTTAAAAAAGAGTTATTGTTAAGAATTGGGCTCGAATAGACCATTAACGAAAATCATTCTTTTCAATCACAAATTTTGAACACTTAGAATTAAGTAAAGTATACTTAGGCTAGAATTAATTTTATAATATTTAAAATTAACATTTGATACCTAAAATAAAGTACGAACCGTAGATTTAAAATGTCATAAGACTAAGATGTTGAATGTTTTTTTGAACTTTCCAACATTTGGTCTATTCATTTCATTCCAAAATAACATATCTCATATTAACTTCAACGCCAAGACAACAAAACATGAATAAGGATGAACCTTGAACTTGAATTCATAAATTCAATAAATAAGAAATTGATACCAACTAATAATAACATTCCAACACCTCCCGAATCTAAGTTCGAAAACAAATGCAATTCACACAAGTCCTCTGAGCGACTTAACGATTATATTGATAGGCTTACACTTAGAGCCTAATTATAACGAATTCGAACTGATGCTCAACGTCCAAAAATCAAGAGTAAGGAAGGTTCTCGAATTCGAACCTTATCCAAAAATTTGCAAAGGATATCGCATCATAACTAAGGCAATTACTTGCTACAATAATATGACACAAAGAGTTGTGAGAAACATGTAAATATATCATCAATCAGCGTTTAATATTGAAAACATAAGTATTAAACTCAACAAATCATGTATCCTTTCCCATTCACACTATCTTATACTTTCAATTCCTTGTCCAACTTATAACTCTTAATCATTACCTTACTATCACTTTTACCATCATTCATGATTGGCACTAATCCGACATGACTATATCATCCTTGTTCCTTCAATTTAATTATCATAATACATCATCCTAATCCTACATATAATCCACAAAACCATTTTGCCTTTTTTATTGTCCATCAACATACATATATCCAACTAACTATAATATTATCCTTTCAATTCACCATTTTCATAATTTACTAAGATTCATTCCAAATTATCACATGCTTTTCATTAGTCTCCTTTACCCCTCAACTCATTTCATTCACTTAATTTCTAAACTAATTTTCTTGTTTTATGTTTTCAGTATTATAGTTCATTCATTGTAGAGCAACCACATCATGCCCTACACTTAACTTGTAATTACCTTCAATATATATAGATCACAATCCTAACATGAATTTCATGACCTATAGATGCTATACCACACATACAATTAGCAGCACATCCATTTAGGCAATTAGCCAATATTAGGTGTTTAACTATACTTATTCTAAGCATCATGTTAATCATCCAACTTTGTATTACTTTTGTGGCTCCTATAGACGTTGCTCCCTAGTTCACAATACAACCTTTAAGGAGACGTCCATCAATTTCTACAAGTATAAGGTCATCCATGACATTCCACAATAGCGCTCACTCACTCGTTACACAAGAAGGATTCTCACAATACTATTCCAAATGGCTAAAAACTCATCTCCTAGAAGATGTAGTATCAAACTTATCTGTATCTATAGAAGTGCAAAAGCAATCCATTCAAACAATCGAGACTTAACACCAATTTCATAAAACTATTTGTAACACCCCCCTTGGGCATTACTACATAATACGTGTGAAAATAAAATTAAAAGGATAATTTGTTGGTGCTTTCGGAAAATAATTTATATAAGTACATAAGTGTCTGAAATTGGGTAAAAAAAATTTGTCACGTCTCCACACCTAAGCCTTGATTGACACACAGGCTTACTGTCATAGCCTGACAAGCCTATTTCATTTTAAAAAATATACTTAAACAAAAGCTAGTATTTTTACGAAAATTTTGACAAAGTCTCCTCTGTAATTCGGACATCCCAGGGTAAAAGAACACCTGCTAAAATAATTACATTTTCATTTCCAGAATTTCAGTTACACCAAATACATCCAGGAAGTAATATGTTAAAAATATGTATATAATATATCCTTAAGTTGTACAAGACCAAAAGGAACAGCTTAGATTTTCATTCAAAAGATATGCTCTCCGAGCCATAAACATTCCATTTTAAAATAAAGGCTCTCTGAGCCATACTTGAGACACCCCGTTGTGCCCCATCGTATTATTACATTAAAACCTTAATATTTATTTACTTAATCGCTCGCTTATCGTTGAAAATACGTAAAAATTAAAATTTAATTAATAATTATATAACTTATGCATATATAAAGCATACCAAAACTATATTACATAAATACACACCTGTTATTTATTACATTCCAAAAGCACTGTTAAGGGTACCCTCTCAGTAGGATCCCTCACAGGCATAAACTTCACTACAGACATACTCAGCGGAAATATAAATACTCTTTATACACACTGGCCATAATGTCTATACTCTAATCGCCCTGGATCACAGCTCGACCTCCAGCATCCGGTTCATACGGAGTTCCATCTAACTCCTCAGCAATTGGTTCCTCCATCGGGTCTTCTCGTACGATCACATCAGAAATAAAATACAACACACAGAAAGATATAGGGAATAAGAAACAGTTCTATCATCAAAAAGCGGAAAAGAGTAATAGTAAATTATACAGTAATTGTCACAGACACGCATCACTCAAAATCAGCAATCATCCTCAATTCACTATATCATCCTCTACCCCCAGCTCATGTAGTCCAAACACTGATACTATCATAACTGTCTATATTCCTTTCACATTCGTTAGTAGTCCAGGGTAGTCCGATGCAAAGAACTCAGCATAGTACACTTCTATCTTTTGATAGAATAAGACTCAACATAGTACCCTTCTATCTTTCGATATGATAAGACTCAACATAGTGCCCTTCTATCTTTCGATAGGATAAGACTCAACATAGTGCCCTTCTATCTTTCGATAGGATAAATCAGATCTACGCGTCATGGACTGAAAAAGTATTTGCATCAAAGCCTCTATATGAATCTCACTATCTCAAATCAATAACAACCTTGTACCTCAAACTCCCATCATAACCTCAACTCGCATTCTATGTCACATCTCATATATTAGATAACTTAATTAAGCTAGGCACCTCTAAGTCAATTCATTCTCTCACCCAAACAATCATCTCCCGAACAACATATATCCTTACTTAAAATCAGCTAGGCATAGTATTAAAAACCAGGCAGATCATGTATAACATAACATCATAAAATATTCAAATATCTCAACATCATATAAAGAAATTTATCACAACCAATTCATAATAATCAAACCAAATAAATAACAAAGTCAGACTCTGTCACAGCCTGGCCGTGATAGACATCACGACCGTGACAGACAACAAAGACAAGAATCCTACAACACAGAACCTGTCACGGCCTGGCCATGACAACCATCATGGCCATGACAGACATCAAACATCCTCACTATCATAATTATTCAAACACCGAAACAATACGTCACATGCAGATGGAATACCTCAACCAGCGTATCACAGTAAATTTGATAACATAAACTCAAACATCCTCAAATACTTAAAATCAAATACTTACAGAAAAGGTTTCCAATGGGATTTTGGTCTTGTCGATTACTCGACTACTAGTAGGGTTTAGGTCGCCCTACACAATTATCATATAATCTACTACTTATCGATTCCGACGATAGGTTGATTCTTTTCCCCACCTGAGCTAGCACCGGAAATACGTACACGACGATCCTCGTTATCCCGCCACGAGTTAACACAACCACCTTCAACCAAACAACATAACTATAATTAATCAACTAACAACCATCTATGACACTTTAGGGATAGGTTCGGCCAAGACTTAGAAAATAGGTTTAGGGTTATCTTCTTAATGCCATCTTTTGGATCCTAGTTACTAGAGTCTTAACTAACATAGATTACTTATTACAAGACTAAAATTTGAAACAAAATCCTCTAACCTTTAGGGTTAGGGTTTCGGCCCATATTAGGAAAATAAGCTAGGAAATTTAGTTGGATTCAAGCTCTTGGATTTAAGCTATATATGTATTATAGAACATAAGTCAAGTACTAACTTTCAAAACAAACAACAAAACACCAAACCCATTTTCCTACCTAGGTTCGGCCCTTAATGGTTAATAGGGAAGGAAAATGATTTTTATCACATTCTCTTGGATAAATAAAGTAGGGATTATATCTAGATCATAGAAATTGGTTTCATGTCAAAAGGATTTTTCTAGAATTAGTTATGAATTTTTGAAGAAAGCTTCAAGAACTTTGACTCATATGAAGAACATGATGAACACAAGCATAAATCCATAAAAGTTGTGAATAGAAAAGCTTAAAATATCAAGATTAAGAGAGTGATTATTCAAGAACTTGAAGAACAAAGATGACCTTAGCAAGAACACTAAGGAGTTCTTTGTGTTTTGTGGGGAAAAACTTGAGATGTGAAATAGAAATTGTTTAGATCATCTAGATAAGTTAGAATATGATCTTAGAAGATCAAAACAAGGTTTTGATGGTTATATATGGGTATGGGCCAAATTTGAAGGAAAGAAAAGATGAACTTGAAAGTTCATGGATTCAAGAACAAAATGGATCAAGTGATGGTTATTGATCTAAGGAACAAGCTTCATGAATGAAGAATCATGAGATTACATTTCTAAGTTAGAGATAAATGATGAATAAGTGAAGAACAAATGAAGAACAAGTGAAGAACTTGTGAGAGAAAATGAAGAACATGAAGTTTTGAGAGAGACAAAATGATGAAGTTGGAAAATGAGTGAAAATGATCGAAGTGTGGATGATGGGCACGGTTTAGAGGTGGGTGTGAGGAGAAAATGTGTGGTTTGATGAGATAAAAGAACCATGGTTGAGTTTATTTGATCAAGGTTAAGTTAGAAAATAATATAATAACTCAACTATAGTTAACAGTAACCTAACTAGGGTTTATGTATAATCATGGTTAATAAAATATGTGGTCCTAAATTTTGAAGAGATGTGTCTTCCTCCTACACCACATATTAGGGAGAAAATATCTTGGGTTGCAAATCATGGTTAATAAACCTTGGTTTTCTAAGTGTTCTTGAGAAGTTTAGAGAGAAAGATAAAGATGATGAAGATTTAGAGCAGTTTCGGTAATTTGGACATATCTCCCAATATACTTGTCAGTTTTTGATGATCTTTATGTCGTTGGAAAGAAGAGAGAAAGATGAACACCTTTCATATTGAAAGTTTTTCGAGATTCAGAACAGATAAGAGTCATAATTTCGTGGCAGTTTCGGGATAATGATGAGAGAACGACTTTGCCTTATAACTCATCCACTTAACATAAATGTCATTTATGGCTTAGGAAAAGTGATGTCCAAGTGATTGGAATGGAGGAAGGAGCCGTGAGTTTTGGGTTGGATTTGGTCAAATTTTCCAATGGCATGGCTTGTAATTGTCATAAAAAGACAAGGGTAAAATGGTCATTTCATAGCAAAAATTCAATTTGTCATAAATGCGCCATTATGGCCATTATGACTCGGATAAGCTCGTCATAAATGCTCGTCAAGTCGGTCAAATCCATCATCTCAGCTACATTGCTGACTCCGGGTTTCATCTGGCGTAGGTTTTTCCTAGAGATAATCTCGATGTACACGCCCGCAACAAATATAATATTTTAATTTTTACGCTAAATTTTTCAAAACTTCCTGTATCGTAGTAAATACAATAAAAACATTTTTCATATCATTCACGAGTTAAAATTAGGTTTTCTGAGCAGAGAAACTTTTCTTGTCAAAAAAAAACACGTAAAAACGGCAGACCGACTTCCGTCTGAATTTTCAACCAAAAACTTCCCCGTAACCTTATGAAAATAAGTATAACAAGGAAATGACCTTGGTTTATCCAAAATCATTTTCTAAGTCTCGGATAAAAATATATATTTATATATTTATTATCGATATTACAAAGCAGCGAAAATCAGGGTGTTATAATACTCATACATACTTATAAAAAATAATCTAAATCTCAAACCCTAAGCTGGTCGTTCTAAAATTTATTTCTGAGAAAACTCACGTGATCATTCCACAATCAAGTACCTCATCAAGCAACTAGATCTAAGTCTCTGAGTGACTTAGGGAGACTCCTCTGCACCATCGGTACTAAAGTACCCAAGGTACAATAACGAACCAGAAGAAACTGAAATACCTGTAAGGGTGAGACGCCAATACATGGATTTAACGCAATAACTAAATGCACGACACCACATAACACATATACATTTATCACACAAGAATTTATAAGCTAATAGTCTATCAATGGGTTCAACACCCCAAACATCATCGTTTAAAAATTATGCATGACACTTCATATTCATCATATAATTTTCGTCCTAATCTCATGAGATATCCCAACATATAATGAGTTGATCAGGCTCCATAGCCAACACGGCTAACTTGGCACACTGCCAATAGGTGCGCAACCTCTTCCCATCCACACAGGCACACAAGGCCAGGTACACAAGACCATTACACATTGCTAATGTCCACACTCAGGGCACCAATAGCAAGTAAGATGGGGTCTCCATGTCCTCACAAGGCACATGAGAAAAATGCATAATGGAATTACCTTTCGCCACTGGTAATTAATGCATTAAACCTCAATCGCAGGCACGTCTGCCAAATGCATGCAAAACACTTTTGTTTTGATCTTTTCTTTGTATTCAATCTATCTTTGCCGAAGCTCAAAATGGCTTACGACTCACATAGTCTTAAAACACTTGTTAAAACTTTTATTACAACACAAGACCTCACTGTCCGAGTGCTCAATCACGACACCTCTTTACCGGTGCACCAGTCTTAGGTTCGTGGTACCAGAAAACATCTTCAATGTTTTCAACACGGTATACCTCACGTATAAGGTATAGGCCCTCAAAGTCCAAATGACTGAGTCCATCACAACACAGAACCTTAGTACACCGACGTCTCGGTTACTAAGTTCCACACCACTTTTAACACTGTTGAATCAGTTTTGCTTTCATAAATTCTTTTCAAATTGGAAATTCACCAATAAAATCTTTAAATACAAAAACTTAGTTTTCACAAAGGTGAGTCACTTGAGGATTTAAATTTACTTAAAATATGTACTGCCGTTTCAAAACACTTGCCTTTTTCACTTTCCAAAACTACCATCAATTATCACTTTTAAGGCTTTTTAAGCCAAAACTTAGCTTTTTCCACTGAAACAATTTTCTAAAATCATAATTAACTTCTTTTCAACAATTAATTTCATAAAATAACTTTGTATAATATAGCAAACTTTCTTACATAAAAATTAGCAGTCCAGAAACATTTTCACGATTTCGCTCTCATTGTGACTCACACATTACTTTTACACTAATAAATCATCAAAAATAATAATATTTCTCAAAACTCGTTATTTTTCCAAAATAATATTTTCCACCACTATTATATTCCAACATTTCCCATAAAACGTTGAATATAATTTACACAACTTGTTAAAGCTTTTATCTGATTAATCGGTCGTGCACTGACCAATGTCAGGCTTCCCAAACAACATTTAACGACAGTTATCAGAATTATGTCACCAGGCAGATCATGCATCATAGCAATATAATATACAACTACAGATAATCAAATAATTTAAAAGCAGATCAAACACCGATACTCAGATAAACAACACATCATAAACCACATAAACAAATAACCACAACCACATAAATTATACAGACTACACTACAAGTAAATGGTTATTGAGAAAAATCCCTCAGGCAAGATCCCCTTACCTTTGAAGACAAGTAAAGGATCCTCGTCCTAATGCTCACGTTAGCTCATATCTACTCCATCAAGCAAGCATAGCCGTGTCAAACGTCTCAGAGAGAAAATCCCACAACGCGCAACAACCAGAAATCAAGAAATCAATTACACATGATCAAACACACATTCTAACTTGATCTAAACACTTAATCTTATTACCAAACAAGGTTATTTTCAAAGAAAATCATGTTTGAAGCTCACGCTTCACAATACCCTTTAAGGAAACTTTGTTTTGATTGTAGGATCAGGAAAGAGAACTTGGGAATCAACCATTAAGAGTCCTAATTGCACTAAATCATAATTAATTTTACAAAAACAGAACCAAATTCAAATAAAATCAAATTGGGATTTAGGGCTCCTAAATACAATTTGGGGAAAACTCATTTTAATTAAAAAATAATGAAATTGGTTTAGGGAAACACAAATTCATAGTCCCAATAGCATAAAACAAGCTTCAATTTCAAGATTGGAAGCTGAATTAAAAAGGCTAGGGTTAGGGTTTTAAAATCAATTTGGGGGTTTTGAATCTGAGACACAAGAGAGGGTTTTGACTCACCCAAGGAAGAAGAAGAAGCTGTGGTGTCTGTTGTAGGGCTCCTCACGGCGGCGGACGGCGACGGCACGGCGTCCAGCAGCGGTGACAGTGTTCCTGTAACACCCATGTACTCAAAACTTCAAGGTAAGTCTAGGAGATGAAGGAAGGAACTTAAACTAACAAAGAGAGGTGAGAAGCCACCAGAAATGGAAGTCAAACCACCTTACCGTGGCGGAGGAAGGCGGAACTGCAGCTGTGCGTGCCAGGAGGGCGGTGCCGAGTCGCGGGTCATCTGCTCTCGCCGTTCGGTGGCCAAACGGCGGCCTCAGGGTGGTGGTCGCGCGACTGAGAAGAAGGAAGGAAGGAAGTAGAAGATGAAGTTGAGGTGGGAGGAATGAGAAGAAGAGAGAAAGAAGGAGAAAGAAGAAGAAAGAAAGAAAGAAGAAGAAACAGAGAATAAAAGAAGAAAGTGAGGGGGAGGGCGTTGAGTGAGAGAGAGAGAGAAGAGAAAGTTGAGTTTTTAAACCAATTATTTAGTAATAGGTACAAAATGAGTGATAAATATTATGCCTAAAATAAACATGTTTTTACTTTTTGGAAATCTAAAAATAAAGATTGATAAAGTATGATTTCGAAATTCAAATTAAAGTAAAGATTAATAGTTGAACTGATCAACTAAGAAAATACTCAGTCCAAAATTTAATCTCTGATTGATGTCAAACCAATTTATTTTCAACTCTAAAATTAAATAGAATAGGAATATGAAAATGCTCTTCTCTTAATCATATAATTTAAAATATTTTTTGTACTGGTAATAATAGTGACAATAATGGCATTTATTGTCTAATAAGCGTGCATTCACTGAAATAAGTCAGTGCTAACGTACCCAATAAAATAATTTGAAGAGAGTAATTTAATTACTCAAACTAAACCACATAACAAAATAAACTTAAACATACAAATAAAATAATTAATCATAGGTGTAAAAACTAGGGTGTTATATTACTACCCCTCTTAAAAAAAAATTTCGTCCTCGAAATTTCGTAGCTCAAAACTAAACAAGATTTTGTAATCACACCTTAGCCCTAAAATCTTACTTTGAATTTTCCCGTCGCTTCATTCCTTTTATCTATAACTCTATAACAGGACCGATTCTTATGCCATTCTATTTATCCACGAAACTTTTCACTACCGCATTATTCCCACTACCTTCGATATTTTACCTTAGTCTATACAATTTAAAGAACAAAATCAACGCTTAATCTCTTCACTTCTCAATATAGATCCATTAGAAAAACTTTCTCCAATATCTAACTTTCACAGCTAACGTCAAAACCAACACTATCTTTACCATAACATCAATTAACCTTCTACTCAAGTGATGCAATCATAGTCTTAGTCCATTTGAGCATAGTCTACTCTTCTAGTCATATCAAATTCACACTTTTCAAGTCTCCAATCAAAACGTCATAACATTCCTGAGTTACACAGGATAAACTTTGCGCCAAGAACCTAAGAAATTCAATTTTATTGAAATTGAATCTTACCACATCCAACATAGTCCGTTCTCTTCTTAATTCCTCTCGAATCTTTTGCCTACTTCGATTTCATATCCTTCATTTGCCTCTCATTTTCAATTTGGTTCTCAAGCCCCGTTAGTATCCCTGGTTTAAGAAATTTCTCATGCACATCTACCCTATTGCCCAAATAAAATACACAACTCTTAACAATTCCTCCATCTAAAGACATAGCTCTATCACTTATGCAAGGAAATGCTTGTATCATATCTGCCCTTATCTTATATATTTGCAGCCGAGAAAAGAGATTATAAAACAGAGTTTCTCTAAGGCCATTACCCCTAAGAGTTTCACCAAAACAAAGCCAAGAAATCCAGGTGGACACTCCCCAATGGCAATCTTGGATTTAAAATGTCCAGTTTCCACTATGGATCATCAACCACATATTTACCAGAATAAGACCTCAAAGATTATAAACATTTCGTCATAGCTTATCACACTCGAAAGACATAATCAAAACTTAATCACTTCTTGCCTCAAAATTTGTCTGCTAGCAAAACTTATTCAACACCTTACCCTCACGACGAATATCAAGTTCAACACTAACTTTACTACAGATATGAACTTTCAACCCAAAGCACACAATTGTAGTCTTAGTTTCCTTTGAACATATTCCACCACTCCAAATTATATCATGGTCATTCATTTCAATCTTAAAGTATACGATTACATTCCTCCATGAAACTACAACCAAAAGGAATCACTCCAGTTTGAATTATCCAAAATCATAATTCTTAAACTTTTCTAACAACTTAGTTTCACTCAAGAACTCTTCTTTACTATTTCCATTCAGCTTAAGGAAAACTTCCATATATATTTTTCCGTTAATCCTCGGACTCACGAAGTTAACATTAACCATAAACTTTGATCACTACTCTAAATTCCTTTAACGATATATCTGCCTCAATCATGATAAGGTCCATTGTAATCATCTCACTCAATGATGTTGAACTTAAGGATTCTCATAATACCATTCACATCTATACATTAACAAAACTCCTATCAACTTTGGTTTGTCCTACCATAGAGATGACAAAAATTAAGTACCACACTATCTCCCAACTAACCCGCTAAGGATAGGTCACCTCATTACTTATCCATTCCACTGAGAATGATCGGTTGGACTTAGTCTCAACTTAGCCCTCAACACTTAAAGTAAACTTAACCAACACACGTTGATAAACTTCCATTTTTCATATGAAACAACACTTGAAGATACTCCACGAAGTCTGAACAATCCACTGATACATTATTCGGTTCACTAACACTGCTTGTGGATCCTAGCTCGTAAGAAAGGTGTAGACTTCACCAGTCGATCAACGATCACTTGAATTCAAACAAGACTCGTGTAGGTCTTCAGAAAACTCATAACAAAGATTCATGGCAATGCCAATATCTTAACAAGGAAGGTCTCAATTGTTAAACTATCCCTTTTTCAATGTACTCGACTAACTCTGACATCTTGCTGTGGAGATATCCAACTCATGACTGATGAGATGGGTCACACATCGACGACATTTGGAGAATACGTAGAACTAAGATGATCAATGACAACAAGTACTTTCGAACAGCAATAAGACATGACCTTAGTGATTATAAAAGAATTTCTCAAGAAAAGAAATTTTTCTTGATTTCACTTTCACATAAGCATAGAAAAGAATTTCATTAACTGAAGGATACAGGAACATCCAGTATGGAAAAAAAATCCTTCCATCTGGTTCATGGCTGTAAAAATGCATGATCAATACACATTTACAAACATGAATCTAATAAAGTTCATTCTTCCACAAGAATCTTCCAACGGATTCAAAGAATCAAGGGGTGAATAATGTCTAATCCAAAGAGGATTAATTCTTATTCTTAATACAAAGAATTTACAAAATGATGACTTTCACCTCTACCAAAAATAGAAGTGACGAAACTAAGTTTCACCAAGAAACTTCTGCTATCATGAAATTATTTGTGTTATAACTCAAGAAACAGTCATAACCACTTCTCTCAACAAAGTGTGAAAGTATCTAGACCAATGGATTCCGTTAAACCAATTCACTCAAATATCTAATACATCGAGGATCATTTAGAAGTGAGTACGACTTCTCACAAACAAAGAAATGTATAACTGGAAATTTATGAATCATCATAACTAATTCATGAGTTCTGACAGATTTCGAATTAAAATCAGAAAATTTAACTGATCCACACAAACTTCACCGTTGTGATTATCTAATACAATCATAGGATTTGAGAAATAAATGTCAACTGACAAATACAAGAGAATCAAAGGGTACAGTGAAGAGTCCCTTAATCATAAGACACTCACCCAAGGTCAAAAATCCACTCGATTCGTCTTGGTTCCAACCACATACATATCTTTCTAGCCAAGCTTAGTATGACCACCTTGAATTGGGTACAATCCCGGACAACTTAATCAATCAATCAAACACACAAAGGGTTGATCTTTCCTCATAAATTGAGTTGACGACGCAAAACCTTAGATAGATCATCACTCCAATCTGGTAATAACTCGTCTTCAAGTCGATCCTTGAGTAGATGACAACTCCTCCCAATTAATTTACCGAATCAACTACGCAAGTCAGAGAATACTTGTTCATAATTCGTCCTTTCACCTAGCTGTCAAAAATCTAGACGGTGACACGAGCCCTCACACAACAATTGGTGCTTCACAATGAAAACACTCGGTCTAACAAACGGTTCAGACCACTGATCTTTCAGTTGAATCGAGTCGTCCTTATAGGCAACATCCTACACAAAGCGATAGAGATCTGATCGAATCCAAAAACTAGATCAATCTGAAATCAATGTCCTTTGCTAACCATAAACCTAGAATATTTCCAGGGAACATTCCCGGAAAACCCTTTACACAAGCACCTTGTTTCGAATGTCTGACACGATTCGCAAGGATAATTGAATGTCACATTCGAACCCAAGTAACATTCAAGATCTATGGTCTCCCAGGACATAAAACCCTTGGAAAACCATCAAGAAAACATATACTTGTGCGTCAACACACATTGCTTCAACCAGAAACAATTCAAACAAGAACCAACCAGAGATCACACAACAAAAACTTAACAGACCTATTCCCCAAAGATCCCGAAAGACTCGACCAGCTCTGATACCACCTTGTAACACCCCCCCTTGGGCATTACTACATAATACGTGTGAAAATAAAATTAAAAGGATAATTTGCTGGTGCTTTAGGAAAATAATTTATATAAGTACATAAGTGTCTGAAATTGGGTATAAAATTTGTCATGTCTCTACACCTAAGCCTTGATTGACACACAGGCTTACTGTCATAGCCTGACAAGCCTATTTCATTTTTAAAAATATACTTAAATAAAAGCTAGTATTTTTATGAAAATTTCGACAGAGTCTCCTCTATAATTCAGACTTCCCAGGGTAAAAGAACACCTGCTAAAATAATTACATTTTCATTTCCAGAATTTCAGTTACACCAAATACATCCAGGAAGTAATATGTTAAAAATATATATATAATATATCCTTAAGCTGTACAAGACCAAAAAGAACAGCTTAGATTTTCATTCAAAAGATATGCTCTCCGAGCCATAAACATTCCATTTTAAAATAAAGGCTCTTTGAGCCATACTCATACATAGTTATAAAAAATAATCTAAATCTCAAACCCTAAGCTGGTCGTTCTAAAAGTTATTTCTGAGAAAACTCACGTGATCATTCCACAATCAAGTACCTCATCAAGCAACTAGATCTAAGTCTCTGAGTGACTTAGGGAGACTCCTCTGCACCATCGGTACTAAAGTACCCAAGGTACAATAACGAACCAGAAGAAACCTGAAATATCTGTAAGGGTGAGACGCCAATATATGGATTTAACGCAATAACATAATGCACGACACCACATAACACATATACATTTATCACACAAGCATTTATAAGCTAATAGCCAATCAATGGGATCAACACCCCAAACATCATCGTTTAAAAATTATGCATGACACTTCATATTCATCATCTAATTTTCGTCCTAATCTCATGAGATATCCCAACATATAATGAGTGGATCAGGCTCCATAGACACCACGGCTAACTTGGCACACTGCCAATAGGTGCGCAACCTCTTCCCATCCACACAGGCATACAAGGCCAGGTACACAAGACCATTTCACATTGCTAATGTCCACACTCAGGGCACCAATAGCAAGTAAGATGGGGTCTCCATGTCCTCACTAGGCACATGAGAAAAATGCATAACGAAATTACCTTTCGCCGCCGGTAATTAATGCATTAAACCTCAATCGCAGGCACGTCTGCCAAATGCATGCAAAACACTTTTGTTTTGATCTTTTTTTGTGTTCAATCTTTCTTTACCGAAGCTCAAAATGGCTTACGACTCACATAGTCTTAAAACACTTGTTAAAACTTTTATTACAACACGGGACCTCACTGTCCGAGTGCTCAATCACGACACCTCTTGACCGGTGCACCAGTCTTAGGTTCGTGGTACCAGAAAACATCTTCAATGTTTTCAACACGGTATACCTCACGTATACGGTATAGGCCCTCAAAGTCCAAATGACTGAGTCCATCACAACACAGAACCTTAGTACACCGACGTCTCGGTTACTAAGTTCCACACCACTTTTAACACTGTTGAATCAGTTTTGCTTTCATAAATTCTTTTCAAATTGGAAACTCACCAATAAAATCTTTAAATACTAAAACTTAGTTTTCACAAAGGTCCACTTGAGGTTTTAAACTTACTTAAAATATGTACTCCCGTTTCAAAACACTTGCCTTTTTCACTTTTCCAAATCTACCATCAATTATCACTTTTAAGGCTTTTTAAGCCAAAACTTAGCTTTTTCGACCGAAACAATTTTCTAAAATCATCATTAACTTCTTTTGAACAATTAATTTCATAAAATAACTTTGTATAATATTTCAAACTTTCTTACATAAAAATTAGCAGTCCAGAATCATTTTCACGATTTCGCTCTCAGTGTGACTCACACATTACTTTTACATTAATAAATCATCAAAAATAATAATATTTCTCAAAACTCGTTATTTTTCCAAATTAATATTTTCCACCACTATTATATTCCAACATTTCCCATAAAATGTTGAATATAATTTACACAACTTGTTAAAGCTTTTATCTGATTAATCGGTTGTGCACTGACCAATGTCAGGCTTCTCAAACAACATTCACAAACAACATTTAACGTCAGTTATCAGAATTATGTCACCAGGCAGATCATGCATCATAGCAATATAATATACAACTACAGATAATCAAATAATTTAAAAGCAGATCAAACATCGATACTCAGATAAACAACACATCATAAACCACATAAACAAATAACCATAACCACATAAATTATACAGACTACACTACATGCAAATGGTTATTGAGAAAAATCCCCCAGGCAAGCTCCCCTTACCTTTGAAGACAAGTAAAGGATCCTCGTCCTAATGCTCACGTTAGCTCATATCTACTCCATCAAGCAAGCATAGCCGTGTCAAACGTCTCAGAGAGGAAATCCCACAACGCGCAACAACCAGAAATCAAGAAATCAATTACACATGATCAAACACACATTCTAACTTGATCTAAACACTTAATCTTATTACCAAACAAGGTTATTTTCAAAGAAAATCATGTTTGAAGCTCACGCTTCACAATACCCTTTAAGGAAACTTTGTTTTGATTGTAGGATCATGAAAGAGAACTTAGGAATCATCCATTAAGAGTCCTAATTGCACTAAATCATAATTAATTTCACAAAAACAGAACCAAATTCAAATAAAATCAAGTTGGGGTTTATGGCTTTTAAATACAATTTGGGGAAAACTCATTTTAATTAAAGAATAATGAAATTGGTTTAGGGAAACACAAATTCATAGTCCCAATAGCATAAAACAAGCTTCAATTTCAAGATTGGAAGCTGAATTAAAAAGGCTAGGGTTAGGGTTTTAAAATCAATTTGGGGGTTTTGAATCTGAGACACAAGAGAGGGTTTTGACTCACCCAAAGAAGAAGAAGAAGTTGTGGTGGCTGTTGTGGGGCTCCTCACGGCGGCAGACGGCGACGGCACTGCATCCAGCAGCGGTGACAGTGTTCCTGTAACACCCATGTACTCAAAACTTCAAGGTAAGTCTACGAGATGAAGGAAGGAACTTAAACTAACAAAGAGATGTGAGAAATCACCAGAAATGGAAGCCAAACCACCTTATCGTGGCGGAGGACGGCGCAACCGTAGCTGTGCGTGCCAGGAGGGCGGTGGCGAGTCACGGGTCATCTGCTCTCGCCGTGCGGTGGCCAAACGGCAGCCTCAGAGCGGTGGTCGCGCGACTGAGAAGAAGGAAGGAAGGAAGTAGAAGATGAAGTTGAGGTGGGAGGAAGGAGAAGAAGAGAGAAAGAAGGAGAAAGAATAAGAAAGAAAAAAAGAAGAAGAAACAGAGAAGAAAAGAAGAAAGTGAGGGGGAGGGCGTCGAGTGAGAGAGAAAGAGAAGAGAAAGTTGAGTTTTTAAACCAATTATTTAGTAATAGGTACAAAATGAGTGATAAATATTAAGCCTAAAATAAACATGTTTTTACTTTTTGGAAATCTAAAAATAAAGATTGATAAAGATATGATTTCAAAATTCAAATTAAAGTAAAGATTAATAGTTGAACTGATCAACTAAGAAAATACCCAGTCCAAAATTTAATCTCCGATTGATGTCAAACCAGTTTATTTTCAACTCTAAAATTAAATAGAATAGGAATATGAAAATGCTTTTCTCTTAATCATATTATTTAAAATATTTTTCTGTACTTGTAATAATAGTGACAATAATGGCATTTATTGTCTAATAAGCGTGCATTCACTGAAATAAGTCAGTGCTAACGCACCCAATAAAATAATTTGAAGAGAGTAATTTAATTACTCAAACTAAACCACATAACAAAATAAACTTAAACATCCAAATAAAATAATTAATCATAGATGTAAAAACTAGGGTGTTACACTATTCAAATACAATCTAATCATAATATCCTAGAACACCAATAGTCCATCACTGGATAGTAGGCGAAGTCCCAATTATAAAAACCATATAATCCACACAAGTAATCAACACAATTAAAATCAAGTAATTTATAACAATCACCCCCATATAATTTCCTAAGAAGAAATACTAAAACCCGCATCAAAACCCAAACTACACCTAAAGTATTATCTTCCCCCACCTGACATGACATTCCAAGTTCCTTTGGGGCTTCCCAGCACACACATGTAACTCATGTCAGATCCCAGAAATGCAAATCCTTCTTCCCCAAGCAAGCACAATCACAATCAACATCCCAGAGAGGGAGTCCAAGCATGTACAACAGCTAGATAAATCACGAAATCAATTACTCAACATCAACACTATATATTTAACTCACTAATATATTTAATTTCTCAAAAAACCACACTAATTTAAATCAAAACAGATTTGAGGGTTTTTAGGTTCATGAAGAAAATTTGAGAAAAATCAAATTAACAAAAGATTGACAAAATTGGCTCAGGGAAACACTTAATCATGCTCCTAATTTCAGGAAAACATCAATTAATTTCAGATTTTGACAACTAAAATCAAAACCTAGGGTTAGGGTTTGAGGAAACAATTGGGGTTCTTGAAAATTGACAAAGGAAGTGAGAAAATCACTCACCCAAGAAAGAAGATGAACTTGTGGTGATGCTGTGGTGGCTGGCACGGTGGTAACGACGACGGTCGTGGCAGTTCGTGGCGGTTCTGTTTCAAACAAGAGATAGAGTAAGATTAAAGGAGAAGAAGAAGAAGAAAGAACTGAAATGAACTCACATGGTGGATAGCCACCATGAGAGCGGTGGCTCGTGGTGGAGGCGAAGTTTGCGCGGCGGTTGTGCTGGTTCTATGCGAGTAGGCTGTCGGAGTAACGTGCAAGAACCGAGACACGGTGGTTGCGGCTTTGGAGGGTGGTGGCGCGATCTTTCAACAAGGTGGAAGGAGAGGAAGAAGGAGAGAGTTGAGAGTAAAAATGTGTGCCTGATAGAAAAAAATGAAGGCAAAGTTAAAAGCAAGAAAGAATAAAAAAAACAGAGAGGTGCACGTGGTTCTTTTGCAACCAGGAAGAAAGGATCGAATTTTCTTTTACTTTTGGTGTAAATGAAATTTTAAGTGATTAAAATTGAGTCTAAAAAAAATAATAGATTTTTGGCTCTTGGATCTAAAAATAATGAGTGACAAATATATGATTTCAAAATTTGAATTAGAGTAAAGATTGATTGTTGAATTTATCAACCAAGGAAATCAATGATATAAAAAAATAATCTCGGATTACTTTTAAACTAACATACTTTCAAATCTAAAATTTAACAGAGTACAAATAAGAAAATAAATTTCTTTCAATCATACTTTTTAAAATATTATTTTTCTAAAACAAATAATAATAGTGACAATAACGTAACATTATTGTCTAACAAGCATGCAAACACTGCAGTAATTCCGTGCTAACGCACCGAATAAAATATTTTAAATGAGTAAATAAAATTACTCACACCAAATAATATACAAATAAACAAAAATAAACATCCATATAATTAATCACTTCCATAAAGCAGTTAAACATATAAGCAAAAACAGGGATGTTACACCAGCTTTGATACCACGATGTAACACCTTCCTTGGGTATTACTTCTTAATATGTGCGGAAATAAATTAAAAGTAATTTGCTGGTTGCTTTCGGAAAATTTATTTATTTCAAGCCAAAAAACTCGGGTGTAAAAATTTTCTTCCTAAATACTTCAAAGCAAGTGACCCACACATCACAAAAGTAAAAACACATTATACTTGACGATACACATAAACTGGTTTTATTCATAAATCAGGCCACCACAACATATAAGTTTTCTCGAAATTATTTTCATAGTGAGAAACTACAAACCATACCAAGGGTTTTTAGAATCCCATAAACTGATTTTCTCAAAATTACACAACGCAAGGAAAAATCCTAAGCTGGTCACTTTACAAAACACCTAATGGAAGAACTCTGTAGTTCTAGCCACTATTACCAACCTCTTCAAGGATCGAGATTAATATCCCCGATTGAAGTTAAGACTTCCTCTGCACTATCTACTACCAGTACCAAGGTACAGCGGCAAAAACGAGTAAAACCTGATATATTGTAAGGGTGAGACACCAATATATTGATATAAGCATGATAACTACATGCGTGACACACGAAACAACATATAAGTATATAAAGTCATACAACATAAACTTCTCAGTGATAACAAGTACTTTACCAATGGGTTTCATACCCGAACAATCATTTCCCTTTATAAAAGAGATTAATGACACTATATAGTTCAACATCTAATCTTTATACCTAATCTCCGGAGATTCCAAAGTCATGTAAAATGAGCTGACCAAGCTCTTGAATGGCACATTGTCAACAAAAAAAACAATGGTCAACATCCAAAATGGCACATTGTCCAAACTCTTGGTACAATGGTCAACATCATAAAGGCACATTATCCGAACTCCTGCCACAATGGTCAACAAAACAAATGGCACATCGCCCAAAACTCTCGGCACGATGGTCAACAAAGAAAATGGCACATCACCCATTCAGGCACAATGGTCAACTTTAAATGGCACATTGTCCATTAAGGCACAATGGTCACTATGAAGCATGAGTATCACCATGATACCATGACTAACAAATACATCTTTAAGTAAAACTCGTATACAGAAAATCCTTTCTGTTGTAACTCCTATATAAAACCTCCAATCATATTGAAATTAATTTTCTTTTGGAAACTCCTTTTCCCGAAATAACGTCGAATCTTCATAAAATCATTTCTAATATAAAATCCTTTATAAAATCAACAAATTACTAATAAATTCATTTTCTTATGAAAATCTTTCTCCGAAAAAATCTGGTTCTAAAAAAATGATCTTTAACGAAATCCATGTGTGAATGATTACTGCTGTTTTTTAGAATGCTTTACGTAAATATTTTTGAAATTAACTGTCGTTTAGTATTTTAAAAACATTTAAGTTGAAATTTGACTTTTCCACTTAAAATAATTTTATAAGATAGAAATTAAGTTATTTTCGAAGATTATTTTCCCAAAATAACTTTTTATAATATTTTGGAATTTCACACGTAAAAATTAGCAGTGCAAAATAATTTCACAGTTACGTCATCACGGTGACTCATAGATCACTCTTATACCGTTGAATCATTAAAATAATAGTATTTCAACTGTTTCTCATTTTTATCAAATCAAATATTTAAATAATATTATATCCCAATGTTTCTCAATTCAATATTGAATATTCTTCATGAAACTTTTATCTGATTAATTAAATGAGCACTGACCACTATCAGGTTTCTCAATCAACATCAATAAATATTTCACATCAATGCTACAGCAGATAATACAATTTATATCATGCACTACAGATAATCAAAGACAGATAAAATAACAACTTAGTACCGAATTAAACAACCACCACGAATCTCAATCAAATATTACAAATCATACACTAAATCACACATATAATTATCGGGAGAAATCCCTCAGGTAAGCTCCCCTTACCTCTTGAAGTTACAGTTTTCCTTTCGAAGTTTTCCTTCTGATTCGTTTCCGATTCCTCCTCACAACTTAGTACAATCCACAACAATTATCCTTCATAGTAAATCACAACACAGTTAACATAATAAAACAACAAAATCCTCCTAAACACTCATGATGAGGTTTCGGCCTTCATGGTTTAATTAAGTTATGAATGTCAAAATTTCACAACCTCATGGATTAATGATCCTTGAGTGTTAAAATATACAAGATCTATGATCATAACCCCAAAAATTAAAACCAAATCTTCTAACTCATCATGAGGGTAGATTCGGTCAAGGTTAGCAAAATAGGCTTGGGGTCTCAAAATTTCACATACTCTTAGATTTATGATCCTAGAGCATAATAAAGTTTAAGAAAAGTGTCTTAAATTAAAAATAAAATCAAAACAACTCAACCCCTTGAAAACTCATTTTTGGCCATGACAAAAAAAAAAGAGCTAGGGATTTCATTTTGATACAACAACTTGGATTCAATATACACATGAACTATAAGGATTGAATCATGTATAACTTAACAAAAAATGAAACAAAACTCCTCCACCCCAAAGTTTAGGTTTCGGCCATGAAAGGAAAAGTAGGGAGGAAATTTTTGTTTGATTCATGCTCTTGGATTATAAACATAGAGATGATTATAAGATCATAGAAATTGGTTTCATGATCATAGGATTTTTCTACAATTTTCTAGAGATTTTCAAAGTTCTAGATCTAAGAATTGAAAAAGATGATCCTGACCTTAAAACATAAAAATTATTGAAGAACATAGAGATCATTGATGATGAGGAACAAGGTTTACCTCTTGGAAATGAAAGAAAAGCAAGAAATCTAAGAGTTGCTTCACAAACTTGGCTATGGAAACTTAAGAACTTCGAGAAAAAGATGAACAACCCTTATGAAGAAGATGAAGTGTTCCTTAAATAGCAATGAAATGGGCTCAAAATGAGGGTTGGGCGGTGGGATTTGGGGGGCAAAAGTGTCCAAGCCATAAAATTTTAGGGGCAAAGAAGTAATCTTACAAAATGGCAATTTTGTGATATTCATACAACTTAAGGACATAATGGTCATTTCCCAAAAAGTCATCATGACAAACTTGTGGTGAGTATTGGTTGGAGATGTGACTGATTTGTGTCTACAAATTGTTGGCACAAACTTGGCATTTCAATGGAAGTTCAAGGGTAAAACAGACCAAGGGCAAAATGGTCTTTACACTATTTTGAAGAAATATCTAGATATTTGCTAAATGTAATCATTATATTGGTGAGTCACCCTGTAATACCCACACAAAAAAAAAATTAAAATTAATTAATTAGAGCTGATGGTCAAAGTTAAAAGTTATTTATTAAAGAAAATAATAATAATAAATATTTGCAATAAGGTATAAGTGATTAGCGTAGTAATATAGAGTTATGAGATAGATAATTTGAGGGTTTTTTTATCCCTAGTGTGGTGGGACCCTTCTGTAAGTGTAATGGTTAAGAAATAAAATAAGGGGAAAAGAATTAGAGTGTTTTTAGAACCGTAACTTCTAAAATCAGTTTTCTCTGGAGAAAAGGGGAAGAAGGCGCGGCGGCTCAAGATCATAGAGACGTGCTCTTATCACAAGGAGTCAATTTCGGTTTCTCTTTCCTTTCTTTTTTCTTCGATTCAGGTGAAGGGATGTAGGTTCTATGGGTAAATTTTAATGGGTTTAATTGGGGTTAATGATAGTATGTGATAAAGCAAGATTTACTGAAAAATATTGATGATTGTTGACGAATCTTTATTCTGAGAATTCAAATTTTGTGATGCTTCTATTTGATTTATCACCGTTGTAACACCCCGATTTTCGCTGCTTTCTAATATCGGTAATAAATATATAAACATATATTTTTATCCGAGACTCAAAATGATTTGGGTAAACCACTATCATTTCTATATCATGCTTTATATCATAGGGGTACGATGAAATTTTGGGTTGAAAATTTAGACGGAACCCGGTCTGCGTTTTCACTGACAGTAAAAGTTTACTGCTCAGAAAACCTAATTTTAATTCGTGAACGAGATGAAAAAATGTTTTTATTGTATTTAATATGATATTGGAAGTTTTGAAAAATTTAGCGTAAAAATTAAAATATTATATTTGCTGCGGGTGAATACGTCGAGATATCTCTAGGAAAAACCTGCATAAGATGAACCAGGGAGTCAGCAACGGGGCTGAGGTGATGGATTTGACTGATGTGACAGGCATTTATGACGATCCTATCCACATCATAATGGCCATAATGGTGCATTTATGACAAAGGAATATTTTACATGGAAATGACGATTT
The DNA here is from genome assembly GCA_030762895.1 of Sophora flavescens. Classification (NCBI taxonomy): domain Eukaryota; kingdom Viridiplantae; phylum Streptophyta; class Magnoliopsida; order Fabales; family Fabaceae; genus Sophora; species Sophora flavescens. Next base: position 243,277,590 of record CM061063.1, on the reverse strand, counting down.
TACCCTTGGCTCTTCATGAATTTTTCAAGCCATGCCATTGTAATTTTTGACCAAATTGCCCCTAAAACTCATGGCTCCTTCATTATCACACACTTAGGCAATTTCATTCTTTCATTTCATGACATCTTTCTCTCCAAAACTCATACTTTTCTTTCAAGAACATTAGAACACAAAAGCTTGATTTTGTGAAGCAAGTCCTTGGATTTTCACTTGTTTTTGATCTTCAAGAGGTGAATCCTATTCTCTTTCCCTAATCATGTTTATGTTCTTCAATAAGTTTCATGATTCAAAGTCTATTTCGTCTATGTTCATCACTTTTAAGTTTCTAGATCTAGAACTTTGAAAATTAATAACAAATTCTAGAAAAATCTTATGATGTTGAAACCACTTCCTATGTTCTTATAATCATGTATATTGTATGTATCTAAGAGCATGTGATGATCAAAAATTTTCTTCTCTTGAAACCCATCTTGGCCGAATCCTAGAGGAAAGGATGGATGGAGTTTTTGTTCTTGCTTTTGATGTATGATCATGTCTTTCATCATACATACTTGTATACTTGTTGAATTCTAGTTGGTTCATTAAACTAAAAACCCTAAACCTATGTCCTTGTGTTGGCCGAATCTACCATTTAGAGGATTAGGATGGTTTTGATTCTTAAACTTTGTTGTTTAGCCTTAATCTATTTTCTTAAGTATATTAGGATCATTAATCCATGACTTAAGCAAGTTTGGAGATTTTGAGCCACAAAACTCTAAGGAGGCCATGACTTATTAGAAAGGATTAGGTGTTTGTTTTGCTTGTTTTGATTGATTGTTTGGATGTGTTGTTGAAGGTTAATTGTTCTACGGTGTACGAGGGTTTCCGACAACCAACAGAGTTTTTTTTTTTAAATTTCACCGAGGAGCTTCAAGAGGTAAGGGGAGCTTACCTGAGGGATTTTCTCAATAACTATTTGCTTTTAGGGTGGTTTATATGATTTATATGTGGTTGTAGTTATTTATTTATGTTGTTTACGTTGTGTTGTTTATCTGTGTATCGGTGTATGATCTGCTTTTAATTTATTTAATTATCTGCAGTGGTATATTATATTGCTATGATGCATGATCTGCCTGGTGATATAATTCTAATGATGTTGTTGAATGTTGAATGTTGAATGTTGAATGTTGAATGTTGTTTGAGAGGCCTGACAGTGGTCAGTGCACAACCGATTAATAATATAAAAGCTTTAATAAGCTGTGAAAATTATATTCAATGTTTTATGGGAAATGTTGGAATATAATAATGGTGGAAAATATTGTTTTGGAAAAATAATGAGTTTTGAGAAATATTATTATTTTAATGATTAATTAGTGTAAAAGTAATTTATGAGTCACAGTGAGAGCGTAACCGTGAAATTTTTTTGTACTGCTAATTTTTACGTAAGAAATTCCGTAATATTATAAAAAGTTATTTTGTGAAATTAATATTCAAAAATATCTTATTTATAAAAAAAATATTTTACAAAATTATATTAAAAAAAATAGTCAAAGTTTGACTTAAAAACTTTTTCTTGGAAATTGATAAACGACGGCAAGTTTCGAAATTATTTACGGTGAAAGTTTAAAAACAGCAGTACTTATTTTGAGAAGAGATTTAATCTGAATTGATTTAATTTTTAGAGCTAAAGTTTCAGTAAAAGAGTTCTTGATGATTTGACGTTTTACAAACGAATTTCAAGTAGAAAGGATTTTCTGTAAATGAGTTTACTCAATGACGTATTTCCTATAACTTGGATAAGTTGCGGAGATCTTATTTTGGATTTGTTTTTACAGACAAAAATGATGTAAAACGATGATATGGAACTTAATAACCGAGACGTCGGGGTATTAAGGTTCGTTGTGTTGTAGACTGGGTATCTACTTAAAGAAGTTAAAACATTTTGAGATGTTTTCTATTACCACGAACCTAAGACTGATTGCAAGGTCTAGGGGCTTCGTGATTAAGCACTCGGACTTTGAGGTCCTGTGTTGTTAATAAAAGTTGTAAAGATGTTTAAAACGATTTTGGGTCGTAAGCTTTTGAGAGCTTCGATGTTTAAAACGACGATATTGGGTCGTAAGCTTTTGGGAGCTTCGATGTTTAAAACGATGTTGGGTTGTAAGCTTTTGAGAGCTTCGATGTTTAAAACGATGTTGGATCGTAAGCTTTTGAGAGCTTTGACAAATAAAGATATAACACAAAGAAAAGTTTGAGAAAAAAGGTACGTGCCATGATCAAACGAGTGATTGCCTTGCGGCGTCATGGTAGATCATACCAACGATGTTCTTATTGTGCCGGGTGGACAATGAGGCCCCATCTATGTTGTTATCACCTGTGCCACGATGTTGGACAGTGTGTGATGGGTTTTGGCTGTGTGTCTGTGGCTGTGTGCCGGTAACTATCGAGTCTGAACAACTCATCACGAGGTTGGAGATATCTCATGAGATTAAGTGTGAATGTTTAGATGATGTATTGAAGTGTTCATGCATAGCTTTCCAACGTTGATGTTTGGGGTGCCCATTGATAAACGATGTGATATAATATGAATGAATACGTTGTTATAAACATGTATATGTGTATGTGCCTTCTTTTGTGTTGTCATTTAGTTATGGTGATAAATCCATATATTGGCGTCCCACCCTTACAAACATATCAGAGTCATACAAGGGGTATGATCCCTACAAGAAGAAGAAAGTTGTCTAGTTCGAGGCATGCTGTGCTGCTCCTATTGGCTGTAGGTCCTATTATGATATATTGTGTTTTGAGGATAAAAATGATTATGATTTAGGTGGGAAAACATATGAGGCAGTATAGTTGTATGACTTATATACATTGTGTATTTAAGTGTGATTTGATTACGTTGTTGTTGTTATGAGGTTAAAAGAAAAAAAAATTATCACCATATTTTGAAAAGATGAACATTGAGAAAACATTATTTTCCTAAAGCAACCAGCAGATTAAGTTTTATTTCCGCAAACGGGTAACCATGTGATGACCCGAGTTAGGATGTCACAACTGTTATTGTATGATATACCTTTTGAGCTTTTTTGCGTGAATGGTCACTGGCTCTGGGAGCTTGGTTTCTAATTTTTGGAACTGCAGTTTTTGTTTGAAAACGTGCGTGAAGGAATTGCATCTTTATGTTAAGTTAATTGTTTCTTGATCATTTAATTTGATGTACCTTCTATCATGTATCACATTTGCATCAGCATCAATGGGCAAACATTAAATTACTGCCGTGGGAACACAGAGCACAAGGACAAAGCTATAGGCAATAGGTACAGGCTATATAGATAGAAACTTTATATAGAAAATAAGTATATATTTTTTTAGTATTAGGAAACTATAAACATAATGAAATTTAAAAAAAAAACCAAGTTGTGCACTCAAAACAAAGGTGGAGCGTACATATATGTATATATATATATATATATATATATATATATATATATATAAAGGTTGTTATTATTATGTTTGTTTAAGGCACCTGTTATGTGTGGTTATATATATAATATTATATTAAAGTTTAATTTTTTTTTCTTCTCTTTTTGTTTGTTTTATGAAAAACTTTTTATATATAAGATACATATATATTTTGTTTGTGGTATTGGTAATGAGGAACTAAGGTGTAAATGAATGATCATGTGATTAATAAATGTAAGGGAAATACATGTTGATTCTATGGCTAACAATTCTTTTGATTAGAATGAATTCAAAGAATACAATTGTTACATTGAGTAAGACTTGGTGTATCCGACCGGTCAGCGGACTTGACCGGTATATAAATGTGACCGTCGGAGATGAGGGACTCCGGTGAAAGAACCCCGAGTTTGGAGGGTAGTTACACAGTGACCGAGGTCACTTGCCAGTCAGTGGATCTGACCGGGGTACAAATGTGGCTGTTGGAGTGGGAGACTTTAGTGAACAACTCCAAATGGAAAACAAGCATCTTACTCAATGGTTAAACGATTGTAATGCAACTTTAGAGTTGCAATGATGATATGGTTTGAGTATGTTGTAAAGTATGACATGACATATATATATATATATATATATATATATATATATTTGATATATCTGATTGCATTTGTATACCCTCACTGAGTTCTGTGACTCACCCCCTCCCTTTTTGTTCAGCTTCAGGTACTCCACGAGGGGATCCATCTCAGGGAGCCCATGCACAAGAGTAGTGTGGGCAGTTGCTGCCACTTGGTTATTTCTTAGTCAAATGAGATACTTCTTCAATTGTTTGAATTTTTTAACTATTTCCTTTTTTCATTGTAAACCGGTACGTTTCATTTAAACTCCGGATGTAGACTCAGGACCACATTGGCTTGTTATTTGGAATAATCATTTACTCTAATATTTACGTTGGTATTATATAATTACCTATGTTACGCTGTGACTTATATGTGCTTGATAGACCTTGGGAATGAGACATCAGGGTCTCATTCTGGCTGGTCAGGAATGCCTAAGTTGGGTCCTGACAAAGTGGTATCAGAGCCAATGGTTATAGGTCCTGAGCAAGATTAGAAACTAATGAATTCCGTAATCATTCTCGAACCTGGGAAGGAGTTGTGCCAGAACTCATTAGTAACTAATCTGCATTTATTTGAAAGAAAGCCATAAAATAGTGTGGATCTCATATGACTCTTCCAAAGCAGCGACCTGAGATGGATGGTGTATTTGCTTTGATAGGGGGTTGATGCAAGGTATTTAAGTGTAGAATTAACATTAAAAAACTGAAATATGATGTTTGCTTTCCTTTTGAAGGATGGCAAGAGGTAGACGAAGAGGAACTGTCAGATCCCACGGAGGCAGTGCAAGGCCTCCTCGAGGCAACCCTACAACAAATAGCACAGGGGATTGCTTCGATACAAGGGACCTTAGCAGGAGGTGGTGGCAGAAGAACTCCGACTCCATCACAAGGTGGGGTTCCCCTTTCATCACCTTCCGCGACACGAGAATCTCATGAGTCTTATGCGAGTATAGAGGCTGGAGGTAGGATGATGCAACACCTAGGCCGAATCAGGAGGCCAACCTTTTTGCTTCATTGACTGAGTTCCGTAAGATGAAGCCACCCACTTTTGCAGGAACTGGTTCTGATCAAGACCCATCCTTTTTCTTATAGGAGGTGGAGAGATTGTTGAGGGCTATGGGATGCTCATCTGAGAGATCCTTGGAGTTGACTAGTTTTCAGTTGAACGGTGCTGCTCGAGAGTGGTACACGACATATAGGGCACAGAGAGAATTGGATGCTGAGAATCTAGAATGGAGGCATTTCGCCACTGCTTTTATGGAGACCTTTTTACCCAGAGGTGAGCGGGAGAAGAAGGCTCGAGAGTTTGAAGTGTTGAAACAAGGAGAGAGGATTGTGATGGACTACCGAATTGAGTTCTTGCGGTTGTCTAGTTATGCACCACATTTGGCGAGTGACCCTTAGCAGCGAGTGTCACGATTTGCTTATGGACTTCGGTTCGACATTGGAAGATCTGTACTGATTCTAGAGAATGCCACATTTGAGCAGGTAGTCAGCTTGGCCATCAAGGCCAATTTTTTTTTTTGAATGAGGTTAAAGCTGAATTCTAGTAACAACCGAAAAAGTGGAAGACAGAGCATAGAGACGAGGCCTCCGGGGTGAGTTCAGGACATCATCGAGGTGACCGGTGGACACATTCTGGTAAGGTGAATAGTGCACCTACTCATCGCACCCCCCATCAGCATTCATCATTTTTAGGGGCATCAGCAGGAGGTCGCAGTGTTTGGAGCATCTAGTTACCCCACTTGCAGCCACTGTGGGAAACGACATGATGGACCGTGTACTAGGAGGGGAGAACGAGTTTGTTATACTTGTGGGCAATCTGGTCATTTCAAGAGGGAGTGTCCTATGAATACGGAGCCCACAACAACTTACAGTGCTCCAGTTGGATCATCACTACCGAACGTGAACCAGATGTCAGGAGGGAGAGGAGGAGATTCGTCTGGACATGGACGTGGAGGTGGCAATCGCTCTACCACCCGTGTGTTTGCTCTTAGCCAGCAGGAGGCTCAAGTCGACCCAGATATTGTTACAGGTATTTTACCATTTGGTCCTTCACATGCTAGGGTGATGTTTGATTCTGGTGCTTCTCGGTCATTTGTGGTCAGGCATTATGTAGGGTTTATGGAAATGCCTTTGGAGGTGCTTCCGCACCCTTTGATTGTTTCTACCCCACTTGAGAGTAATCATATGACGTACAGTTATGTTCGAGAATGTGAGGTTAGAGTGAATGGTTTGAATCTTCCAGTCGACTTAATCTTGTTGGGTATGCTTCACACTACTAGAAAACTTGAATTTTCGGACGGAAATGTTTCCGTCTGAAATTGTCCGAAGAAAATTTCGGACGGATTTCAGACGGATTGTGTTATTTTTTATATTTTCCTTGATCCGTCTGAAATCCGTCCGAAATTTCGGACGGATTGCGTTATTTTTTATATTTTCCTTGATCTGTCTGAAATCCGTCCGAAATTTCAGACGGATTTCAGACGGATTGTGTTATTTTTTATATTTTCCTTGATCCGTTTGAAATCCGTCCGAAAATTTCGGACGGATTGTGTTATTTTTTATATTTTCGTTGATCCATCTGAAATCCGTCCGAAATTTTCTGACGGATTGTGTTATTTTTTATATTTTCCTTGATCCGTCTGAAATCCGTTCGAAATTCCGGACGGATTTCACACGGATTGTGTTATTTTTTATATTTTCCTTGATTTATCTTACGTCCGTCTAAAATCCGTCCGAAAATTTCGGATGGATTTCACAAGGATTTGTTATTTTTTTATATTTTCCTTGATTTATCTTACATCCGTCTGAAATCCGTCCGAAAATTTCGGACGGATTTCATACGGATTGTGTTATTTTTTATATTTCTTACATCCGTCTGAAATCTGTCCGAAAATTTCGGACGGATTTCACACGGAATTTGTTATTTTTTATATTTTCCTTGATTTATCTTACATCCGTGTGAAATCCGTCGGAAAGACGGATTTCACACGGATTGTGTTATTTTTTATATTTCTTACATCCGTCTGAAATCCGTCCGAAAATTTCGGACGGATTTCACACGGAATTTGTTATTTTTTATATTTTCCTTGATTTATCTTACATCAGTCTGAAATCCGTCCGAAAATTTCGGACGTATTTCACACGGATTGTGTTGTTTTGTTTATATTTCTTACATCCGTCCGAAATTTTCGGACGGATTTCAGATGGAATTTGTTATTTTTTATATTTTCCTTGAAAAAAGATTAAATAATTTATCTTATAAATATGATTAAAATATTTGATCTTAATAAATTTAAAAGTAAACAAGATTTATGAAAAAAAATTAAAAAACATATTTAGACTAATAAAATGAAATCAATCCCTATTAAAGCAATCCGTACCGGTTTAGTTTGAGTAATTAAATTACTCTCTTCAATTTCATTATTCTTTAGTTAAAATGAGTTTTCCCCAAATTGTATTTAGGAGCCCTAAACCCCAATTTGATTTTATTTGAAGTTGGTTATGTTTTTGTGAAATTAATTATGATTTAGTGCAATTAGGACTCTTAATTGATGATTTCCAAGTTCTCTTTCATAATCCTTTAATCAAAACAAAGTTTCCTCAAAGGGTATTGTGAAGCGTAAGCTCCAAACATGATTTTCTTTGAAAATAACCTTGTTTGGTAATAAGATTAAGCGTTTAGATCAAATTAGAATGTGTGTTTGGTCATGCGTAATTGATTTCTTGATTTCTGATTGTTGCGCGTTGTTTGATTCCCTCTCTGAGACATTTGACACCGCTATGCCTGCTTGATGGTGTCGATAATTACACTCTTGGAGCTAACATGAGCATTAAGATGAGGATATTTTACTTGTTTGTTTATTTTCAATTACATGTAATGAGTGATGCAATTACTCATGGACTGATGCAAGATCTAGGAAAACATATGTCCTGTTTGATAGGTGGATGGGTGGAGTTTCCAAGTTTCCTCTTTCATTTTGTTTGCTAATTGCTATTCTATGCAGAGAGAGAAAGTGAGAATGAGTTAGAGAGAGAGATAGGAATAAGAAAAACAAAGGAGGGTTATTGAAGTTTGAAGATAGGTGCTGCAAAAAAATAAAATAAAACAAAAGGAAAGGGATATAAATGAAATGAAAATGGGATGATGTTGTTTCTCTGCTAATTGTAACACCCTAGTTTTTACACATATGATTAATTATTTTATTTGGATGTTTATGTTAATTTTGTTATGTGGTTTGGTTTGAGTAATTAAATTACTCTCTTCAAATTATTTTATTGGGTGCGTTAGCACTGACTTATTTCAGTGAATGCACGCTTAGTAGACAATAAGTTACAATATTGTCACTATTATTACCAGTACAGAAAAATATTTTAAATAATAAGATTAAGAGAAAAGCATTTTCATATTTTCATTCTATTTAATTTTAGAGTTGAAACTAAACTGGTTTGACATTTATCGGAGATTAAATTTTGGACTGAGTATTTTCTTAGTTGATCAGTTCAACTATTAATCTTTACTCTAATTTGAATTTTGAAATCATATATTTATCAATCTTTATTTTTAGATTCCAAAAAAAGTAAAAACATGATTATTTTAGGCTTAATATTTATCACTCATTTTGTACCTATTACTAAATAATTAACTTAAAAACCTAAATTTCTCATTTTTCTCTCTCTCTCTCTCTCGACGCCTCTCCCTCACTTTCTCTTTTCTTTCTCTGCTTCTCCTTCTTTCTCCCTTCTTCTTCTTCCCCACTTCTTCTCCCCCCAAACTCAGCTCCTCCCTCTTCCTTCCTGTCTGGTTCGCGTCGCCACTAGGGAGGCCAACGTCCGGCCACCGCTCAGAGCAAGGGGTAGGCTGCGTGCTTCTGTTCTCCTCCTACGCGTTCTGTTCAAGTGCGCCTCAGTTCGCTGCTGTCACTGCCATGGTGAGCTCTTCTAGTCGCCGTTTATGGTGTTTCCACCATAGTTTGGGTTGTTGATCCTTCTTTTCTCTTCCTTTGAAGCTTAACTCTTGTTTCTTTTGGATTTTGGTGGCTGTACAGAAAACATGTTGCCGTTCTCCGCCCCTACTGTCGCGCCGTCCACCGTCACCACCACCTTGGGCCGTCGTCGCAGTGCCTTTTCCTTCATCTTGGGTAAGTGTTTACCCCTAATCTCTTCTAGATTCAAAACCCCCAAATTGATTTTGAAACCCTAACCCAAATTTACTTTAATTTCAGTTGTTAAACATGAAATTAATTATGTTTTAATCAATTGAATTGTTGAATTAGTGATTTCTTGAACTAATTTCATGATTCTTTAGTTAAAATGAGTTTTCCCCAAATTGTATTTAGGAGCCCTAAACCCCAATTTGATTTTATTTGAATTTGATTGTTTTTGTGAAATTAATTATGATTTAGTGCAATTAGGACTCTTAATTGATGATTCCTAAGTTCATTTTCATGATCCTTTAATCAAAACAAAGTTTCCTCACAGGGTATTGTGAAGTGTAAGCTCCAAACATGATTTTCTTTGAAAATAACCTTGTTTGTAATAAGATAAAGTGTTTAGATCAAATTAGAATGTGTATTTGATCATGTGTAATTGATTTCTTGATTTCTGGTTGTTGTGCGTTGTGGGATTCCCTTTCTGAGACGTTTGACATGACTATGCTTGCTTGATGGAGTAGATAGTTACACTCTTGGAGCTAACGTGAGCATTAAGACGAGGATCCTTTACTTGTCTTCAAAGGTAAGGGGAGACTACCTGAGGGATTTTCGGTAACTGCATGCTATTTGTGCGTTGTATTTGAGTTTATCTTTGTGATGTGTGGTGTTAAATTAAGTTGTTATATGACTGTTATATGGTTTTTAATGTTTTCTGTGAAAGCATGATTATACTATGATGTATGGAGTCGTGCCAAATTCTTATACCAAATTTCAGACATTTATGTATTTATATAAATTATTTTCCGAAGTAACCAGCAAACTATCTTTTAATTTTATTTATGCACATGGTTACAAAGTAATGCCCAAGGGGGGTGTTACACTAATGCTGTACATGTAGCAATTTTTGGCTGGTTGCAACCTCCTTATTTTTAGGCTTTGCTGTTTCACTTTATTTTGCTTTTAGTTTTTGGCATCTAGCTTTTAGTTCTTTATTTTGCTTTTAGCTTTTAGTTCTTGATATCTGATTTATGTTGAATGTTCATTTGCGCAGATTGAAAAGCCCTTGCAAAGACATGGAGGCAGGCTTGAGCACAATGAGACTTATATAGATGTTAAGGACCATATAGATGTTTAAATACAGTTTTTGAGATTTCATCCTTCTTTGATCAATTGTGTTTCTAAACCCCAATTTATGACTTCCATTAAGTGTTTAAATACAGTTTTTGAGATGTTGTTCCTAATCCTCTTTTATATATGGTCCGCATTGGGCAATACTTAAATGGGATTTATATACTATTGTTTGTACTTGTTAGCCGTCCATTGTCTGTAGCTTGTTCTAAGGCTAAGTTGATGTTTGATGCTAAAGCATAATAGTAGTATGTTTTTCAAAAATGTTTGATGTTTAATGATTCTTATCCCCTTTGGACATAGGGCTTTTCAAAAATCATCCATAGAATGCGCGTCACGGCAGTGATGGGCATCACGGCCTGGCCATGACAGCTTCTGCCTTGAACGTTGCTTCACTAAATGGTTTGTCACAGCCGTGATGGGTATCACCGCAGGGCCGTGACAGATTCTGCCTAGAAGGGGTCTGGCTCAGTTGACATGTCACGGTCATGATGGGCATGACGACCTGGCCGTGACAGATTCTGACTTTTCATTCTTCCGTGGGAAATCCGTCCCAAATCCGTTGGAAAACAAAAATAAATCTGTCCGAAATGCGTCCAAACAATAACCAACAAAATCACAACATCCGTCCCAAATCCGTTGGAAAACAAAAATTAATATGTCCGAAATCCGTCCGAACAATAACCAAAATCCGGATTTCCACGTTGTCCATATTCCGTCCGTAATCCATCTGTAAATATTTTCGGACAGAATTTGGGACGGATTTTATAATTTCCCACGAGACTTTTTTTTCGGGTGCCATTCCGTCCGAAATCCGTCCGAAATGAATTATCCGTCCGAAATCCGTCCGAAATTTGTCCAATTTTCATCCGAAATCCGTCTGAAATTCTGTCCGAAAAAGATGGATTTCTAGTAGTGTCAGATGGATGTCATCTTGGGTATGGATTGGTTAGGTATGGGACTTAGGTGGATTGTAGGGATAAACTGATTACTTTGCGGCCGACTGATTCCGACAGCATAGAGTTTCTAGGCGACCGTAGTTTGGTATATCAAAATGTGTTGTCCTCTCTTAAGGCAGAAAAGTTGCAGCGGCATGGATGTATATGTCTCTTAGCCATGGTGAATGTGGCAGATGAGTCCAAAGGCGATGACTTGTCGATGATTCTGATAGTTCGAGAGTATGTTGATGTATTTCCCGATGACCTGCCGGGAGTACCCCCACCTCGTAAAATAGAGTTTTCCATCGACTTGGCACCGGCGATGTAATCCATTTCTATACCCCCATATAGGATGGCCCCAACCGAGTTGAAAGAGCTCAAGGATCATCTAGAGGACTTGTTGGGCAAGGGATTCATACGCCCTAGTTCGTCACCTTGGGGAGCTTCAATGCTATTCATGAAAAATAAAGACGGGTCATGGTGGATGTGTGTTGATTATCGAAAACTCAACAAGGTAATGATAAAGAATAAGTATCCATTGCCAAGAATTAATGATTTGTTTGATCAGTTGCAAGGGGCAAAATTTTTCTCCAAGATTGATTTGAGATCAGGTTATCACCAGTTGAGGATCAGAGAGCCTGACATTCCGAAAATGACTTTTAGAACCAAGTATGGTCATTACGAGTACATTGTCATGTCCTTTGGTTTGATGAATGCCCCAACAGCTTTCATGGACCTCATGAACCGGGTGTTTAAACCATTTATGGATAAATTTGTGATTGTATTCATCGATGATATTCTAGTATATTCTAAGACAAAGGACGAGCATGATAAACATTTGAGGGCAGTGTTGGAGACCCTTAGAGATCACCAGTTTTACGCCAAGTTTTCGAAATATGAGTTTTGGCTCACAGATGTATCTTTTCTTGGCTATGTTGTTTCTTCAAATGGGATTTCTGTGGATCCGAAAAAGGTGGAGGCGGTGCGAGATTGGCCTAGACCCTCTAGTGTTTCGGAGATACATAGTTTCTTGGGGCTAGCCGGTTATTATCGAAGGTTCATTGAAAACTTTTCAAAAATAGTGGTTCCATTGACTCGCCTAACTCAAAGGAGTTAAGTTCGAGTGGAGTTTGAAATGTGAAGAAAGCTTTCAGACATTGAAGGATAAGTTGACTACTGCTCCAGTGTTGACTCTTCCTTCAGGTATAGGTGGCTTTGTGGTGTATTGTGAGGCGTCTTGAGTGGGTTTGGGTTGCATGCTAATACGGAATGGAAAAGTAATCGCCTATGATTCCCCGCAGTTAAAGAAGCATGAACACAATTACCCGACTCACGATTTAGAGTTGGCAGTTGTAGCTTTTGCCTTAAAGATTTGGAGATATTTCTTGTATGGTGAGGCTTGTGAGATATACACCAATCATAAGAGTCCCAAGTACATTTTTTATCAGATAGAGTTGAACCTGAGGCAGAGGAAATGGTTGGAATTGTTGAAGGATTATGACTGCACAATCATGTATCATCCGGGGCAAGGCTAACGTGGTGGCAGATGCTTTGAGTCATAAGTCAATGGACAGTTTGGCACATTTGAGTTTAGAAAGATGAGCGATAGCAAATGATTTTCATATGAGCATAAATGCTTTGGTGGCTTTCAAGCCAAAGGAAAATGGCATTTTACTAGCACAACTTGGAGTCAAATCCAATGTGTTGGAATAGATTAGATCTTTCCAAGAACGAGATTCTGATCTAGTCATGTTGAGGGATACTATTAATACAGAGAGTGAAAATGGTTATACAGTGAACGATGATGGGATGCTTCGATTTAGTGGACGTGTGGTAGTTCCTCCAGTAGATAGAAGGAAGAGCATGGAACTTGCTCACTCCTCTTCATATACGATGCACCCTGGATCTAGAAAAATGTATCAGGATAAGAAGCGATTGTATTGGTGGACCGGTATGAAGCCAGACATAGCTTATTTTGTTGCTAGGTACTTAACTTGTCAGCAGGTGAAGGCGGAGCACCAGAAGCCAGTAGGGCTTCTCCAGAGTCTGGATATTCCGGAATGTAAGTGGGATCACATTACCATGGATTTCGTGGTGGGTTTTCCCAAGACCAGGGCGGGTTATGATTCCATTTGGATGGTGGTGGACCGTTTGACCAAGTCTGTTCATTTCCTAACTGTAAAGACCATATTCACGGCAGAACAATATGCGAAGTTGTATCTTCGAGAGATTGTTTCCTTGCATGGAATTCCATAATATATTGTTTCGGATAGGGGTTCACTGTTCACCTCTCATTTCTGAAAATCGTTTCAGCTGACTTTGGGAACTCAAGTGCATTTTAGTACAGCTTTTCATCCACAGACCTATGGCCAGTCGGAGAGGACTATTTAGACTTTGGAGGACATGCTTCGAGCATGTGTACTTGAGTTTGAGGGCTCTTGGGATGAGCATTTTCCATTGATAGAATTCGCATATAACAATAGCTATCATAGTAGCATTCAAATTGAACCGTTTGAGGCTCTTTATGGAAGGAAGTGTAGAACCCCGGTGGGATAGTTTGAGACGGGTGACCATCAGCTCTTGGGCCCAGATCTGGTTCAAGACTCAATAAAGAAGGTTAGGATGATTAGGGAGAGGCTTAGATTAGCACAAGAAAGACAAAAAAAAATATGCCGATGTCAGGCGACGAGAATTAGAGTTTCAAGAAGGTGAGCACGTTTTCCTCAGAGTGTCACCCTTTAGGGGAACTCCGCGTTTTGGTCTTAAGGGAAAGTTGAGCCCAAGGTATGTGGGACCATACTAAATCACTCAAAGAGTGGGAAGGTTGGCATATGAGTTGGCTTTACCACCTAAGTTAGCCCAGGTGCATCCAGTATTTCATGTCTCCATGCTGAGGAAATATCTTCGAGATGATACTCATGCTACAACCACAGCCGGTTAGGGTAGACCAACCATTATCTTTTGAGGAGGCTCCATTGAGGTCGAAGGAGGTACCATCAGTGAAGGTTGCTTGGAAGCATCCTTGCGGTGAGGAATTCACTTGAGAGTCAGAGCAGATAATGATGCAAAAATATCTACACCTTTTCGAGCAAGGTACGAAGTTTCAATTATAATCAGTTATCGAATTCGAGGACGAATTCCTTTAAAGGGGGGAAGAGTGTAATACCCACACACACACAAAATTAAAATTAATTAATTAGCGCTGATGGTCAAAGTTAAAAGTTATTTAGCATAGTAAAATAGAGTTATGAGATAGATTATTTGAGGTTTTGTTTGTTTTTTTACCCCCTAGTGTGGTGGGACCCTTTTGTAAGTGTAATGGTTAAGAAATAAAATAAGGGGAAAATAATTAGAGTGTTTTTAGAACCCTAACTTCTAAAATCAGTTTTCTCTGGAGAAAAGGGGAAGAAGGCGTGGCGGCTCAAGATCATAGAGACGTGCTCTTAGCACAAGGAGTCAATTTCGGTCTCTCTTTCCTTTCTTTTTTGTTCGATTCTGGTGAGGGGATGTAGGTTCTATGGGTAAAATTTAATGGGTTTAATTGGGGTTAATGATAGAATGTGATAAAGCAAGATTTGCTGAAAAATATTGATGATTGTTGACGAATCTTTATTCTGAGATTTCAAATTTTGCGATGCTTTTGTTTGATTTATCACCGTTATTGTCTGATATGCCTTTTGAGCTCTTTTGCGAGAATGGTCGCTGGCTCTGGGAGCGTCGTTTCTAATTTTTGGAACTGTAGTTTTTGTTTGAAAACATGCATGAAGGAATTGCATCTTTATGTTAACTTAATTGTTTCTTGATCATTTAATTTGATTTACCCTCTACCATGAATCACGTTTGCATCAACATCAATGGGCAAACATTAAATTGATGTCGTGGGAACACAGAGCACAAGGACATAGCTATAGGTAATAGGTACAGACTATATAGATAGAAACTTTATGCAGAAAATAGGGTTTTTTTTTTTTTTTGTATTAGGAAACTATAAACATAACGAAATTAAAAAAAAATTTGTTGTGCACTTAAAACAAAGGTGGAGCGTACATGTATATATATATATATATATATATATATATATATATATATATAAAAGGTTGTTATTATTATGTTTGTTTAAGGCACCTGTTATGTGTATGGTTATATATATATAATATTATTTTTATTTTTATTTTTATTTTTATTCTCTTTTTGTTTGTTTTATGAAGGACTTTTTATATATGAGATACATATATATTTTGTTTGTGGTATTGGTAATGAGGAACTAAGGTGTAAATGAATGATCATGTGATTAATAAATGTATAGGAAATACATGTTGATTATATGGCTAACAATTCTTTTGATTAGAATGGATTCAGAGAATACAATTGTTACATTGAGTAAGACTTGGTGTACCTGACCGGTCAGCGGACTCGACCGGTATATAAATATGACCATCGGAGATGAGGGACTCTAGTGAAAGAACCCGATGAAGTGGACATAGGCAAACACAAGTAGGGGGGTTGAATTGTGTTTGTTAATAATTTTCGAAAACAACCTTTAAAACAGTTTTTGCACTCAAAGAGATTTGAAACAGAAACACACACAAAGACAAACATCCTTTTTAAAAGACTTTAACAAAAGCAATATCAAAACCCCACAGTTAATATAAGCAAATAAAACTGAAGTGTTTAGGGATAGAGGATTCACGCAAAAGATTTTATCCTAGTTCACTTTCTTCCAACCAAGAGCTCCGTCCTGTCCTTTCGACTTGAAGGATTTATCCACTATTTCTCCAAATAGATTACAACCAAGTATTCAACACCTCTCCAGGCTACAAGTATTCCTTTCTTACCAAGCCTCTTTAGGCTCTAACTCTAACAAAGAGATTTAATGCTTGATCTTCTTAACTCACTATGTGTGAGAGTATGACAATTTAAGATCAGTTGAATATTACAACAATGTTCAAACTAAAGAATACATACTCTTGCTCTTGAAAGAATAATGGAATGAGTGATTATCAATTGGTAAAAGTTCAGCTAACAAGATTGTGCAGGCAAGAGTTGTTCTTCAATATCTGAGGTCTTCAATTTATAGTGACCTTCTTCTTCACTTGTATTTCTCCAACTGTTACTTTGAATAATCCCGTTTAGAGATAGTATTTAATGCATGATATCCATTGTGACTGATAGCTTGATTGTAGAAATGTTGAATAGTACTCTTGTTTATCGAGGTAGAGTAAAATTAGAGGTTCGCTCCTCTGAGTATTGTAGCTTGAGCACTTGTTGTTCCTTTTTTGTGTACAATCCAGCTTTTTCAGTCATAAAGTTGTCATCGTACAGATCGTTTTGCAGTATCTTATTGTACGATTCTGCTTTTTGTATTTCTTGATTGTACTATGTTTCTTTTACAACAAGGTGAAACATTAAAGCAGATAAAACAAATGTGAAGAACAAATATTCTATTGAAATAAATATCAATCATTTGAAATAAATATAAGAGATTCGGATTGCATTTAATTCATTCAAATATGGAGCTCGTCTACAAAGAAACTCCATCTACTCATTCATATGAGAGTCAACGTCTGTTCTATATTTTACTTAGCTCGTCTAATTATGTGGCATATCCTCTTATCTATCAAGTCTTCGGACTTGCTATTTCTTAATGAGTTATAAAGATCTCCGTCTAGTGACGTGGCGGTTACAGCTCGTCTACTAGATTACTTTGTGTTTTAGTTCATTTTCTTCAACTAATTACTTCCGTCTGCTTACATGGCAAGATGGACGCACTTATTTTCAAGTCTTTGGACTTGTTGTACCTAACAAGTTATATAGGTATTTATCTAGTAAATATTTAAAGCATCGTCTACTTAAGAAAACATGTCTACTTAATTAAGTGACTAAGCAACTTTACCAAAGTACTTGAGTAGCACGTCTACAGGGGTGGACGCGAATATTTCAATGAAAACTTATCCCAAGTTTATTTTACTTATGTTTAAAGTGTTCCTGCATAACTGAAAGCACATGTTAGATCTCAACTAACAATTTTCCAAGCAAATTTAATCCTTTTGTTAGCATCAAAACTAAGAGATTATTAAATCCAAAACTACTTTGGTTCCAACAATCTCCCCCTTTTTTATGATGCCAAAGCTAATTAAATTTGAAAAGAAAAGTCTAAGAGAGCTTGCAGGGCTCCCCCTAAGACAAAGCATTCAAATACTTAAGCAGACTTAGAATCTATATAAACATAAGTATCAGTAGATATCAGAGTAAATAAGAAAACATAAGTATATCAGAGCAATTTATCAACTAGAAGAGAATATGCAAATGAAAACACGTAAGAGATTTTCAAAGACGAACATTATATATATATATATATATATATAAAATTCTCTTTTATTTCCTTTCTCCCCCTTTTTATTATCAGCCAAAAAGGTAAAAGGAGAGGATCATCATTGTCAGTATAAAATATAGTAAAGTTTAAGAAAAGAGGATGAGAAAAAAATAAAATAAAAATAAAGGCTAAGCAGAAGGAGGTGGTGGAAGAGGAGGGTTCTAAGTTTGACTCTTCTTGAAGTCCATGAGAAATTCAAGCATTTTATTCATAACCTCTAAGGTTGGAGCCATTGAAGTTTGAACTTGTTGATGAACATCCTCTTTGATCTTTTCCGCTATCTTTTCAACCTTTTCATCAACTAGTTTGCCAACCCTTACATAAACCAGTTTTCCAAGAACTTCTTCAATATTTGATGGCATAGTCTGTTGCCTTGAGCTTTCTACAGACTCTTGAAAAGTGCTCAGAGTTCTTGACTGATCTTCAGGGTGCATTACAACTAGTGCCAAAGGTTGAGAAGATTGTCTTTCTATTGAGCTTTGTTGGTGACAGGATTCAGCAGTATCTTCTAAATTATCAGCAATGATAATTTGACCATTTTCCTCAGCAACAAGTTCATCTGTGATAAGCTTTGGAGTAGGTTTGGGTTTAACTATGATTTCCTTTGCCCATCGAATAGGGTAGATGAATTCCATATTCCTGCTGTTAATTGGAAGTCCCTAGAGGTCTTTATATATCATATATCTAAAGTGTGAGAGACCACACTTTCCTCTGACCTTGGGAATATCTTCCTTTTCTTCTTCAGATAAACCAGAGGAAGATTCCTCTATGGTGCAGTGAATTATGTGAGACTTCCAGAAGTCAGCAGCTCTGTGCTCATTGATCAACTTAATAGATTCAGTATTTAGAAGGAAATCCAACAATGAGTAGTCAAAAGTCTCTTGATGAAGATCAAGCAATGTTGACTCAGCTTCAGGCATCACTCCCTTGAATATGTTGTTCTTCAGGTCCTTGTCCTTATGAAGATCCAGCATTGGCAATCTCGGACAGATCCTGTAAGGCTTGATTCCAATATTGGTTGCTTCATTATGCCTCAGCCAGGATGGAGGGACAAAATTTGCAACTCTATCAGCTCTGATTTGACTGAACTCCCACTTTAGCATATCATAGCAGAGCTGATCCAGAAACAAGTTAGCAGTCCTCCCATAAATTCTGGGATGCTCAATGGACACCCATTTTGTGTCCCTTGGCATGATCATGGGGACATGCTTAGACGATCTTGCTCTTTTTCAGGGAATAGTGGGAAGATCTTTCCTCTTGGGATCAGTCTCCCAGACGGGGATAATGTGTCTCTCAACTCCATCAGTGAGTGGTATGAATGGAGGAGTTTTGACAAGGTTTGGGTAAATTTTCTTGGAGGGGAATTTGGCTAAGGGTGGGTGAGTGACTAAAGGCTCTAAATTGTTGTGCATTTGAGAAGGCACATTCTTGATTAATTGACACTCAGGGTGAGGTAGGTAGAGAGGTTCAACATATTGGCTAACTTCTTCCTCATATTCAAGTAGAGGATACCATCTGTCTGGGATGTGTTCTGGTTCATATTGGTGAGAATGGAACAGAATTTTCCATTCCTTTTTTACTTTGGCCCAATCCTCAGATTTGCCATTGTAAAGGATAGAAGTTGGGTGAGGAAGGAAATAAGGTTCTCAGAGGTTTGGGGAAAGGTGCACCAGGGGAAATGCCTTCATCTGGTTGATTTAACCAGGGATCATCGACTTGTGAAGTGGTTGTTTGTGTTTGTTGGGGTGAAAGAGGTGTGGGAATATACACGTTATCTGGAGTCGAGACAGGCATATCATTTATCCTACTTTCTAAATTAGACACTAGGGCATCTCCAGCTAATTGAACAGGATCATTAACAGAGATGAATACCATAGGAGTCATAGTCGACCTAGCTTTTCTTGCTGGTTGCCTTCTTGGTTTAGTTGGTACAATTGATGGATCAGGCACAACGGCCTCAGCAGCTACAGCAGAGGTCTTCTGCTTCTTTAGAATATAACTAATAGGAATGCTACCCTCATCAGCTTCCTCATCTTCATTATGAGAGAGGATAATTTTTCTTGGTAGTGAGTCTTGATAGTGTCCTCCTTCATGAGACAGACTTCTATAGTCTCATAGCCACCTAAGTCTTCTTCCAATGACTCTGAAGACTAGACCTTCATGAGTATAGAAGATTGCATCAGCAATAGTCTTCTCCGATACTGTAATCTTCTTTCTTAATACTATTGAGTAGAAGTCAGTTTCTGTCAGTTGGATGTTTCTCCAAAAGTTCCTAATTAGGTTGGGAAAGACAGAGACTTTCTCCACGAAGAGTCCTTCCCAGCCAGCTGCATTGACATATTTGCTTATGTCAAGATTGTAGTCTTTCAGCACACTAAGGTTAAAATGATGCTCTATAGCTAAGTTGAGTTTGTCCACGCTGAAGGTTGAAGAAGCCATTGTCGGTGATCAAGGAGCTTAGGGTTTGAAAGCAGAGAGAGGCAGAGAGAGAGATAGCTCGAGAGGTTATGGAAGCATAAAGTTTTTCCCAGAGGGAAAAGATTACTTTTAAAGGATTTTTGAATATCAAAGGTTTAAAAAAACGTTTGATATGACATGTCATTATGATAAAACGACGTTGGTAACTTGGGACCATAAAAAGGTCTTGATGAGATTGATGGAAGTACTGACTCAGCAAAGAGAATAAAAGATAAATTTGTCTTGTGACAAAAAAAGTTCATTTATTAACACAAAAAAAAATCATAGGCAGATGTGAACTCGTCTGAAACTATACAATGGAAACGATAACCAATATCAGTGGACGCATCATATGGACGTGCAATACATTATGCAATAGACGCACAACTTTAAATATGTATTGGACGAGCATAGGTAATAGACGCAAGATTAGCAAAACAAATTTCTCGAGGCTGGACGCCTAAACTAATCCACACATATCATATTAAAATGCTTCATAATAAATATAAATCTGTCTTATGCAAGAGGTTTAGTAAAGATATCTGCCCATTGATGGTCAATATCTAACAACTGAATATCAATCACACCTTTTTGCACATAATCCCTAATAAAATGATGTTTAATCTCTCTGTGCTTAGCTCTAGAATGTAAAATTGGATTCTTAGATAGATTTATTGCAGCAGTATTATCACACATAAGCGGAATACTACTTACAAATACTTGTAGTCCTCCAATTGATGTTTGATCCAAAAAGTCATGAGAGCAAAACTACTGAGTCGATATATACTCAACCTTCAAAGATTGATAAAGCAATGATACTTTGTCTTTTGCTTGACCATGAGACAAGATTAGCTCCAATGAAGTGACATCCTCCACTAGTGCTTTTTCTTTCAATTCTATCTCCAGCATAGTCAACATCACAGAAACCAACTAATCTATAATCTTCATTTTTCTTAAAGCACAAATGTAACAGGTTGTTTTTTGTATGCTTCTTTATCAGTAAATACATGCGTAATGTGTCTATTTTTTATAAAATCCAGAGGATAATTTTATTTAAAATAAAATCATTTTCTTGTGTTGTTTTACCGTATGAAGTCACAATAAAATTTTCGGTCGAAAATTCAAACTAAAACCGGTCTGGGTTCTCACTACCAGTACAATTTTACTTAGGTAGAGACCAAATTTTAATTCGTGAACGAGATGGTTAGTGTTTTATGATGTTTTGTGTGGGTTTGGAGTTTTTCGAAAAATCTTGTTCGGGGCCAAATCTTAGGGATTTCCTGGGTGAAATCGTCGGGAAATACAATCGGGGAAGTCATCTGATACGCAATGGAGCAGAGCATCAAGAGGATGAAGTGACATGAAGTTACTTGATGTGAAGGTTATGACACGCCTCAAAAGGTGAATCATGACTTTTTTTCAAAAATCTCACTTTTTTATCTTTCTCTCTCCAATCACATCACACCACCTTAACTCTTTATCCTATCTAGAAGCAACCCACCTTCTTTCTTTTCTTCTTTCTTCCTCTACCAAAATCGTGGCCTCTCCTCTCACTCTCTATAAACTCTCTTCATTTCCACACTTCATCACTTTCCTCCATTTCTCACATTTACACTTTACTACATTTCTTCTTCTTTTCTCTTACAACGTTTACATTTTTATCAAGCTTTTCTCTCAAAGTTCTTCATCAAAGTTGTTCATCTTGTTAAGCGTAATACTTCTATGTAGTGTTTTTTTTCCTTCAAAGTTTCATATTTTATTTCAAAGTTTTCTTCATATGTCCTTTACATGCTTTTAACTTCTAAAACCTCTCAAAAATGGTAGAAAACTCATTTTGAGTTGAAACCACTTTCTATATTCTTGTATTTACTCATAATATCACATACTAAAAGGTTGTATAAAACAAAGTTTCCTAACCTCTTCTTCCTAAGGAGGAACCATGTATATGGTTTAGATGGATCTTATTTCAACTTTTTCATGTATGAGTTTATATTTGAGTTTCATTTCCAAAATGATCATGGACCAAGGCTCTCTTATGTTAAAGGATGCTATGTCTAAGTGATTGGAAGGTTTAAAGATTTTTACCCTATTTTTTATGTAAAAACCAAAACCAATGAGTTTTAAGGCAATGGTGTTAATTTTTGTTTTCCAAAATGATCATGGATTAAGATTCCTTGATATAGAAGGATGCTACGTCCAAGAGATTGGAAAGTTTGAAGATTTCTAACCACTATTTCTTGAAAAGACCGAAACATTAAATGATTATGGCAAAGATGTTGAGTTTTGTTTTCCAAAGTGATCATGGACTAAAAAGCTCCTCATGTTAAAGGATGCTATGTCTAAGTGATTGGAAAGTTTAAAATATTCTCTTGCTTTATTTTCCTATGATTTTCGAATGTAACGTTTGACCTAGGATGTGTTATTTTATTTTGTTTTCCAAGATGATTATGGATTAAAGCTCCTTCATGTTAAAGGATGCTATGTCCAAAAGATTGGATGATTTAAAGATCTCTAACCTCACAAACTTGTTAAGGCCGAACCTAAGAGTTCATGGTCTAAGACATTTGATTTTTCCATTTTCCGAAATGATCATGGTTTCAACCTCCTTACTATGTATGGATGCTAACCTAAAGAGATTGGAAAGTTTAGAAATTCCTAGCCTATTTACCTATGCTTGGTCGAAACCTTAAGTCAAGTACTTAGTGAGATTTTTAATTCAACTGTGTTAAAAGATTGTTGTTTATGAACTTCTAGCACTAAAGGATCATAAATCCAAGAGTCGCATAAATTTCGGAAACCCCTAATCCTAGTTTATTGTGTGAACCAAACCTATACCTTGTGGTTAGTGTTCTCGAGTTGATTTTTTTAAATCATGATTTTATGTTGGTAACCTTAGACTTCCATCGCCGGAGAAGCGAGGACGTTCATGAACCTTCTTTTCAAATCCAAAACTCTTAACTCCGACGTGAGGTAATAGGGGATTTTCTAAAGATATTCAATAACTGTATGCACGTGTGTATGTGTTTAACTGGATATTTATATGTTGATTGAGCATACTTGGTTATCTAATGTACTAGAACTGTTATGCTATTATCTGATGTTGAACTGTGCTTGTTCTAAATGTTATAATGCATATCTGTGATGAACTGCTTTCAACTGTGATATTAGCATTGAACTGAGAATATATACTGCTATTGATTGAAAGTCTGCTAAGCCATGCTTGTGTCTGTGCTCAAATGTTATAAGGATTAAAAACCTTAATAAGCTATGAAGATGAAGGTATTGGTGTTCTTTTCCAAAAGCTCATTAACTTGAAGTAATTGTTTTAAATGTTGAAATGGTTTTGGTAAACTATTGTTATACAAGAGAAAATTCTTTTTCGAACTATGTGTCTTCACGTGAAAACTTTCAAGATTATTTGGCAATATCCTATTGGGGATTTTCAAAGAAAAAGTATTTCAAAGAAGCTTTATAAAAGATTTTCAAAGAAAAGGTTTTCTCCTAAATGTTTTAGAAACTTTTCGATAGCCTCGATAGGTTATCGAGGATTCGGTTTTGAATTTGATTTTCACTGAACGAAAAATAAGTACTTAAGAAAGAGAATCTAGTATGCGAGACGTCGCCTCCAGTATTCAGTTATATGCATGTGATCTTGGATCAGTGTTAATTCAGGGCCATAAGTCCGATTCACGATGTTCTGGACTGAGAGTCCAATTCTCAAAATCGAGGATAGTGCATTCTGATTTCGTTGTTGTGGATTGTGTGTCCTAATCACGTTGTTGTGGATTATATGTCCTAACCACGTTGTGATGAACGTTGTTAAAAGTGAATGTTGTTTTCTACGACCACAAGCCTAGGACTGGTGCATCGGTCTCGGGTGTTGTGATTGAGCATTCGGACTGTGTGTCCTGTGCTTCTAAGTTTTCAAGTGATGGGAAAATGATGATTAAGTCGTTAGCTTTGAGATGCGATAGTGGAAAAGATTGAACACAAAGAAAACCTTTTGAATAAAATATTTTCTCATGTGCATTTCCCCAGGCAGACGTGCCTTCTTGCATATCAGATACAAGGTGGTATCTGGGAGTCAGTCCATGTGACCGGTTCAGAGGCACATGTGACGTTGCTCGTCCTGAGACCTTAAATGCATGAGGGTATGGAGGTAACTGCCCGGTGGGCTAGAGATTGACCAACTCTAATTCTTCTCCAGTGGAAAACGGTGTTGATATCTCATGAGATTAAGTTAGAGCCTGATATTGAAGTGCCATGCATATTTTCAAAGATTGACTGTCCCGGTTTGAGACCCTTTGATATAACATTGTTATGTTATGTATATGCATGATTTAACTGCTGATATGATTATGTGATGTATATACATGTATATGGTTATTGTGGGATATATCTTATGATGACATCTCACTCTTGCACATATGTATGTTATGTTCTTTTCTTTTTGTATCGGGTATGCGCGTTCTTTTAGATGGATCCGAACGTTCCCTTGGCATAGTCGAACTCGAGGAGCGAAGTGTTTGACTATGCTGGGACGGCAGGGAACTGCACTATACATGAGGGTACGACGACCATGACATATCGTGGATGAGGAGGAGGAGGAGCCAGAGTACCATCCGCAGGATCCTGGAGATGATAACGTCCCTATCGACGATGGCGGCGATGTTATCGATCCGGCATCTGATATCTCGTCTAAGGGTAGCGTCTGTGGTCACTCTGCATGCAGGAGGCATTGGTAGATCGTTCGTCGGCTTTTGGAGTTGTCCCGATAGTCCCTAGGCTTTTAGATCCATCTTTTGAGTCTTTTACCCAGTTCCCTATCCCCGATTTGATGTTTCTTTTTTTTACCTGTTTCTTTGGTAGCTGTTTTAGTGTATGTTGCCGGTTCGACAAGGCCTATTTTGTAATCAAACATAAGATCCCAAGTGAGACAATTATATTTATATGAATGATGTTTATTTTCATGTTCCGAGTGTTCATCACCTTTTCTTAACTTCTTTTTTTTTTTTTAAATTGAGTACCCTTTTTCAGTAACCCTATATAAAAGGTTATTTTTCCGAAAGCGACCAGCGTTTTAAATAGGTTTATTTTCCGCAATGGGTAACCATGTGATGCCAGGTTTTAGGGTGTCATATTAGTTGGTATCAGAGCTAGTCGAGTCTTTTGGGAATGTTTGGGTTTAGGTCTGTTGTGTTGAAGTTGTATTTTCCTCTGTCTGGATGTTGTTGAATTATTTCTTTGAGTTAATGTGTGATAACTCGTGGTTCACATCCCTTTCCTGGCTGTTATCTGACTGCTTGTGTGGTATGGGTCAGTATGAACCAGAGAGGTGCTCGTGGACGTGGACGAGGCTACGGAGGAACGGATTTCACTGCCCAAGCACTGGCTGATGTGGCTGCTGCCATAGCTCTTCAGACGGCTAATGCTGCTACCTAGAACCAACAGGAGCAACAGAGGGCAAAACAAGCCGCAGAGGGAAGGCATCTGGACGCTTTCCGACATCAGAATCCATCGCAGTTTGATGGAGACGTGGATCCAATAAAGGCTGATCTTTGGATTCAGGAGCTAGAGAAGATCTTCGATCTGGTACACACTCTAGAGGAATCTAAGATACCCTATTCCGTGTTCCAGCTAGTGGGCGATGCTGAGTACTGGTGGAAGGGCACCAAGCGGTTGTTGGAGGCTGAGCACCAGGCGATAACCTAGGGAGTATTTCGTGGCAAGTTTCTAGACAAATACTTTCCCCAGAGTGCCCAAAAAGAGAAGGACCAGGAGTTCATGAGGCTGAGTCGGCGAGGTTTGAATCCCTTGCCAACTATTTCCGTTTCTTTGAAGACAATCCCAGTGAGGAATGGAAGTGTGAGCAGTTTGAAACCGGTCTGCGCTTCGAGATTAAAGAATCGGTATCGCCGTTGGAGATCAGAAACTTCCAAGCACTAGTGGAGAAGTGCCGAAAAATTGAGATGATGCACAGAAGAAGGGATAACAAGGGAAGCGCAGGAGGACTTGTTCATCCTAAGAGCTAGAATCAAGGCCAGAATTCAAAAATGGAAGCAGAACCAGAGGAAGTCATATCACCAGGCATCTAGCTACAACCATAAACAACAACAAGCTCGTCCCAGTGTTTCGAGGACAGGAAGTGGAGGCCAGAGAAACAACGATCAAGTCCAAGAAAGGAGATGTTTCAGGTGTGGAGATCCGAGCCACCTGGCTAATGCTTGCCAGAAGAAGGATTACAAGTGTAACAACTGTGATCGCGTGGGACACTTGGCAAAGGAGTGACATGCACCGAAGAGGGAGCATTTTGTCAACCATGCCAGAGTAAAGGGAAGAGTGTATACCATGAGTGGTGCTGAGGTATCGAACTCTGTTGATCTTGTGCAAGGTAAGTGCGACATTGCTGGTAATCTCTTGTCTGTACTTTTCGATTCAGGCGCAATTCATTCTTTTATTTCAATGGATCGTGTGAAAATTCTAGACTTGCCTGTTTCTTCCTTGCCATATAATCTGATTGTTTCTACCCCAACTGCTGAACCCGTGACTGTTAATTATGTTTGCTTAAACTGTCCTATCATCGTTCAGAATCGACATTTCCTTGTAGACTTGATCTGTTTGCCTTTAGTACAGTTAGATGTAATCTTAGGCATGGATTGGTTATCTTTCAACCATATCCTAATAGATTGTGCTCAGAAAACCTTAATCTTTAGGGAGGAGATTTCTGGATTTTATCTGCTAGTCAGGTAAGAGCTTCTTTGAAAGAAGGAGCTCAAGGTTACATGCTGTTGTTTTCCTTGGACGTCAAGAGCGAGTTTGACTTGGAATCCGTACCTGTCGCTCCAGAGTTTCTGAAGGTTTTCCCTGAGGATGTACCTGGATTGCCACCTGTTCGGGAGATCGAGTTCGCGATTGATTTGATTCCAGGCACTGGACCAATATCCATGGCACCATATCGCATGTCGCCATCAGAGTTAGAAACCTTGAAGGACCAACTTGAGGAGCTGATGAGGAAAGAGTTTATACGACCTAGTGTGTCACCGTGGGGAGCTCCAGTCCTGCAAGTAAAGAAGAAAGATGGAATTGCTAGGCTGTGTGTGGACTTTCGTCAATTAAACAAAGTCACGATTAAAAATAGATATCCTCTTCCAAGGATAGATGATCTTATGGATCAGTTGTGTGGCGCGGCAGTGTTTTCAAAGATAGATCTGTGGTCAGGGTACCACCAGATACGAGTAAAAGCAGAAGATGTTCCTAAGACAGTGTTTCGAACACGCTATGGGAATTATGAGTATTTGGTGATGCCATTTGGAGTGACAAATGCACCTGCTATATTCATGTACTATATGAATATGATCTTTCATACCTTTTTGGATCAGTTCGTAGTCGTCTTCATTGAAGACATTCTGATCTATTCTCCGGACAAGGAGACACATGTTGAACACCTTAGAATTGTTCTTCAGATCCTGAGAGAGAAGCAGCTCTATATGAAACCAGAGAAGTGTGAGTTTTGGTTGGATCATGTTCAATTCTTGGGTCAAGTAATATCCCGCGAAGGAATCGCTGTGGATCCGACGAAGGTCGAGGTTGTTTTAGAATGGGAAAAAACTGACAATGGCAACAGAAATCCGTAGTTTTGTGGGTTTGGTTGGCTACTACAGGAGGTTCATTGAGGGATTTTCCAAGATTGTAGGACCTCTCACCCAGTTGACTCATAGGGACCAAGCGTTCGTGTGGATAGAATCCTGTGAGAGAAGCTTCCAAGAGCTGAAAAGGAGGTTGACAACCTCACCGATATTGATCCTACCTGATCCCAATGAATCTTTTGAGGTTTACTGTGATGCTTCATATCAAATTTTTGGCAGAGTTTGTAAAAATCGCTTGGAACGAAACTCAGATTGAGTTCCGCATATCATCCGCAGACTGATGGACAAACGGAAAGGACAATCCAGTCACTAGAGGACTTCCTGAGAGCTTGTGTTTTGGAGGATGTCGGGGGTTTGGACGAGTCCCTACCGTTGATAGAATTCACCTACAATAATAGTTTCCATTCAAGCATTGGAATGGCACCTTATGAAGCCCTGTATGGTCGACGATGTTGGACGTCTTTGTGTTCGTACCAGGATGGTGAGAGTTTGTTGTTGGGTCCAGACTTCGTGCAACAAACGACAGAAAAGGTGAAGATGATCCAGGAGAAAATGAGGACTACTCAGAGCCAACAGAAGAGCTACGCAGACAAGAGACGACGACCTCTAGAGTTTGAGGAAGGTGAACATGTATTCTTGAGAGTCACGCCAACGACTGGGATTGGCAGAGTACTGAAGTCTAGAAAGCTTACTCCCAAGTTCATTGGACCCTACTAAATTCTTTGTCGTGTAGGTCCAATAGCTTATAAAATATCTTTACCACCCTTTCTTTCCAATATCCATGATGTCTTTCATGTCTCTCGGTTGAGAAAATACATTTCTGATCCATCACATATCATAAAGCCTGATAAAGTACAGTTAAAAGAGAAACTGTCCTTTCTGACTTCGCTAGCACGAATCGCAGATAGGATGACAAAGCAGCTTAGAGGTAAGCAAATTCCTTTGGTCAAAGTCATCTGGAATAAGACAACCAGAGAAGCAACGTGGGAAGCTAAGGACAAGATGAAGTTGCAGTACCCTGAGTTATTTCAAGGTACGTAATTTCGAGGATTAAATTCTTTTAGAGGGGTAGAGTTGTAACACCCTGTTTTTTGTATGCTTATTTATCAGTAAATATATGCTTTAATGTGTTTATTTTTGATAAAATCCAGAGGATGATTTTATTTAAAATAAAATCATTTTCTTGTGTTGTTTTAGCGTATAAAGTCACAGTAAAATTTTCGGTGGAAAATTAAGATGAAAACCGGTCTGGGTTCTCACTACCGGTACAAGTTACTGAGCTAGAGACCAAATTTTAAATTGTGAACGAGACGGTTAGTGTTTTTATGATGTTTTGTGTGGGTTTGGAGTTTTTCAAAAAATCTTGTCCGGGGCCAAATCTTAGGGATTTCCCGGGTGAAATCGTTGGGAAATACGATCGGGGAAGGTTATGACACACCTCAAAAGGTGAATCATGAATTTTTTTTCAAAAATCTCACTATTTTATCTTTCTCTCTCCAATCACATCACATCACCTTAACTCCTTATCCTCTCTACAAGAAACCCACCTTCTTTCTTTTCTTCTTTCTTCCTCTCCTAAAACCGTGACCGCTCCTCTCACTCTCTATAAACACTCTTCATTTCCACACTTCATCACTTTCCTCCATTTCTCACACTTACACTTTACTACATTTCTTCTTCATCTCTCTTACAAAGTTTACATTTTTATCAAGCTTTTCTCTTAGAGTTCTTCATCAAAGTTGTTCATCTTGTTAAGGGTAATACTTCTATGTAGTTTTTTTTTTTCAAAGTTTCATCTTTTATTTCAAAGATTTCTTCATATGTCCTTTATGTCCTTTTAACTTCTAAAACCTCTCAAAAATGGTAGAAAACTCCTTTTGAGTTGAAACCACTTTCTATATTCTTGTATTTACACTTACTATCACATACTAAAAGGTTGTGTAAAACAAAGTTTCCTAACCTCTTCTTCATAAGGAGGCCGAAACCATGTATATGGTTTAGATGGATCTTGTTTCAACTTGTACATGTATGAGTGTGTATTTGAGTTTCATTTCCAAAATGATCATAGACCAAGGCTTCCTTAGGTTAAAGGATTCTATGTCTAAGTGATTGGAAGGTTTAAAGATTTTTACCATATTTTTTATGTAAAGACCAAAACCAATGAGTTTTAAGGCAATGGTGTTTAAGTTTTGTTTTCCAAAATGATCATGGATTAAGATTACTTTATATAGAAGGATGCTACGTCCAAGAGATTAGAAAGTTTGAAGATTTCTAACCCTTATTTCTTGAAAAGGTCGAAACCTTAAATGGTTATGGCAAAGATGTTGAGTTTTGTTTTCCAAAGTGTTCATGGACTAAAAAGCTCCTTATGTTAAAGGATTCTATGTCTAAGTGATTGGAAAGTTTAAAATATTTTCTTGGTTTATTTTCCTATGATTGCCGAATGTAACGTTTGAGCTAGGATGTGTTATTTTGTTTTGTTTTCCAAGATGATTATGGATTAAAGCTCCTTCATGTTAAAGGATGATATGTCCAAAAGATTGGATGATTTAAAGATCTCTAACCTCACAAACTTGTTAAGGCCGAACCTAATAGTTCATGGTCTAAGACATTTGATTTTTCCATTTTCCAAAATG
The DNA here is from genome assembly GCA_030762895.1 of Sophora flavescens. NCBI lineage: Eukaryota > Viridiplantae > Streptophyta > Magnoliopsida > Fabales > Fabaceae > Sophora > Sophora flavescens. Next base: position 243,247,196 of record CM061063.1, on the reverse strand, counting down.
ATCATGGTTTCAACCTCCTTACTATGTATGGATGCTAACTAAAGAGATTGGAAAGTTTAGAAATTCCTATCCTATTTACCTATGCTTGGCCGAAACCCTAAGTCAAGTACTTGGTGGGTTTTTTAATTCAACTTTGTTAAAAGATTGTTGTTTATGAACTTCTAGCACTAAAGGATCATAAATCCAAGAGTCGCATAAATTTCGGAAACCCCTAATCCTAGTTTATTGTATGAACCAAACCTATACCTTGTGGTTAGTGTTCTCGAGTTGATGTTTTTAACTCATGATTTTATGTTGGTAACCATAGACTTCCATCGCCGGAGAAGCGAGGACGTTCGAGAACCTTCTTTTCAAATCCAAAACTCTTAACTTCGACGTGAGGTAAGAGGGGATTTCCTAAAGATATTCAATAACTGTATGCATGTGTGTATGTGTTTAACTGGATATTTATATGTTGATTGATCTTACTCGGTTATCTAATGTACTCGAACTGTTATGCTATTATCTGATGTTGTATTATGCTTGTTTTAAATTTTATAATGCATATTTGTGATGATCTGCTTTCAACCATGATATTAGCATTGAACTGAGAATATATACTGCTGTTGATTGAAAGTCTGCTAAGCCATACTTGTGTCTGTGCTCAACTGTTATCAGGATTAAAAACCTTAATAATCTATGAATATGAAGGGATTGGTGTTCTTTTCCAAAAGCTCATTAACTTGAAGTACTTGTTTTAAATGTTGAAATGGTTTTGGTGAATTATTGTTATACAAGAGAAAAATCCTTTTATAACTATGTGTCTTCAAGTGAAAACTTTCAAGATTATTTGGCAATATCCTATTGGGGATTTTCAAAGATAAAAGTATTTCAAAGATGTTTTATAAAATATTTTCAAAGAAAATGTTTTCTTCTAAATGTTTTAGAAACTTTTCGATAGCCTGGATAGGTTATCGAGGATTCGGTTTTGATTTTGATTTTCACTGAACGAAAAATAAGTACTTAAGAAAGAGAATTTATTACGTGAGACATCGCCTCTAGTATTCAGTTATACGCACGTGATCTTGGATCAGTGTTAATTCGGGGCCATGAGTCCTATTCATGATGTTCTGGACTGAGAGTCCAATTCTCGAAATCGAGGACAGTGCATTCTGATTTCGTTGTTTTGGACTGTGTCCTAATCACGTTGTTGTGGACTGTGTGTCCTAACCACGTTGTGATGAATGTTGTTAAAAGTGAATGTTGTTTTCTACGACCACAAGCCTAGGACAGGTGCATTTGTCTCGGGCGTTGTGATTGAGCATTCGGACTGTGTGTCCTATGCTTCTAAGTTTTCAAGTGATGGGGAAATGATGATTAAGTCGTTAGCTTTGAGCTACGACAGCGAAAAAGAATGAACACAAAGAAAACCTTTTGAATAAAATATTTTCTCATGTGTATTTCCCAAGGCAGACATGCCTTCTTACATATCAGATACAAGGTGGTATGGGGGGCCATGTGGGGTGGGGCATGTGACTTGCTGTCTGGACCTTATGCTGGGTTGGGCACTACGGTGGGCTGGTTGCCAACTATAATTCTTCTCTGTGGCGGTGTGTTTCGGGTTGTTGAGCGTTGGTGCGCATTTTTGTTGTGTGGGGTTTGGACCCTTTGTTCCTTTGTTTGTGGTTTGCTTTTGTTTGTGTGCTGTTTGTTTGGTTGTTGTGGGATATTTTTGCGGTTCTCTTCTTGCCATCTGTATGTTCTGTTCTTTTCTTCTTGTATCGGGTATGCGTGTGCTTTTAGATGGATCCGAACGTTCCCTTGGCACAGTCGACCTCGAGGAGCGAAGTGTTTGATTATACTGGGACGTCATGTAATTGGACTATACATGAGGGTGCGACGACCGCGACGTATCGGGGACGAGGAGGAGGAGCCAGAGTACCATCCGCAGGATCCCAGAGATGACAACGTCCCTATCGACGATGGCAGTGACGTTATCTATCCGACATCTGATATCTCGTCTGGGGGTAGCGTCTGCGGTGACTCTGCATGCAGGATGCGTTGGTAGATCGTTCGTCGGCTTTTGGAGTTGTCCTGATAGTCCCTAGGCTTTTAAAGCCATCTTTTGAGTCTTGTACCCAGTTCCCTATCCCCAGTTTGATGTTTCTTTTTTTACTTGTTTCTTCAGTAGTTGTTTTAGTGTATGTTGACCGATTCGACAAGGCCTGTTTTGTAATCAAACCTATGATCCCAAGTGGGACAACTATATTTATATGAATGATGTTTATTTTCATGTTGCGAGTGTTCATCACCTTTTCTTAACTTCTTTAAAAAAAATTGAGTACCCTTTTTCAGTAACCCTATATAAAAGGTTATTTTTCCGAAAGCGACCAGCATTTTAAATAGGTTTCTTTTCCGCAACGGGTAACCATGTGATGACGGGTTTTAGGGTGTCACAACAAACCAAGATTAGTAGTACCTTTTAAATATCTAAAAATTTTCTTAACTGCTGATAAGTGAGATTCTCTAGGATCAGATTGAAATCGAGCACATAAACATACACTGAACATAATATCAGGCCTAGATGCAGTAAGATATAAGAGAGATCCTATCATACCTCTGTATACCTTTTGGTCTACCTTTTTCTCTTTATCATCTTTGTTCAGTATGGAGGTGGGGTGCATAGGAATATTCATTGGTTTACAATCATCCATCTTAAACTTCTTCGGAAGTTCTTTTGTATACTTAGCTTGGTGGATGAGCACCTCGTCCACGGTTTGTTTTACTTGAAGTCCAAGGAAGAATTTGAGTTCTCCCATCATGCTCATTTCAAACTCTTTCTGCATTAACTTAGAGAATTCTTTGCACAGAGACTCATTAGTACTACCAAAAATAATATCATTAACATATATCTGTACAACTATGAAATTAGACTTAATGGATTTTCTAAATAAGGTTGTATCAATCTTTCCTCTATTGAATCCATTTTCCATAAGAAATGAACTTAGTCAATTATACCAAGCTCTAGGAGCTTGCTTAAGATCGTACAAAGCTTTCTTAAGCTTATATTCATGTTCAGGATGGGTTTCACACTCAAAACCCGGAGGTTGCATAACATAGACTTCTTCATTAATAAAGCCATTTAGAAAAGCGCTTTTAACATCCATCCGAAAAATCATAATACTATGATGTGCAACAAATGATAGTAGAATTCTAATTGCTTCTAATCTAGCAACAGGTGCAAAGGTTTCAGTATAATCTATACCTTCTTCTTGAGTGAAACCTTGAGTAACAAGTCTTGCTTTGTTTCTGATTACCTTACCATTTTCGTCAAGTTTGTTTCTATAAACCCACTTTGTTCCAATCACTGATTTGTCTTTGGGCAGTGGAACCAGAGTCCAAACATCACTTCTTTCAAACAAATTGAGTTCTTCTTTCATAGCTAGAATCTAACCATCGTCCAGCAGAGCCTCGTCTACTGTCTTTGGTTCCAACTCAGAGACTAGTGCAGAATTGTCTTGTTCTCTAAAGGTTGATCTGGTTCTTAGCTTGTCATTGGGGTTTCCAATGATCTGATCTTGTGGATGATAATTTTTGAAGTAACAAGATTTTTGAACTGTATCATGTTGAGAAGTGGAAGTTTCCGGTTGTTGTGTGGGGTCATCTTTTTGATCATCAACTTTTAACTCAGGTGAATCTCCTGGCATGCTTAGATCAAGATCTGCAAAAGCTTCATCTAGCTCTGATAATTTCTTATCAGGCTGTTTGTCATCAAACTTGACATGAATACTTTCTTTTAATATGAGAGTCCTAGAATTATAAACTCTAAAGCCTTTAGATGTTTCAGAATATCCTTATAGTATTCCACAATCTGTTTTAGCATCAAATTTACCAAGTTGATCTTTAGTATTCAGTATAAAGGATTTACAACCAAAGGGGTGAAAATAAGATATGTTGGGTTTTCTTCCTTTCCACAGTTCATAAGGAGTCTTATTCAGGATAGGTCTAATGTATATTCTATTCTGAATGTAACAGGCAGTATTAACAGCTTCAGCCCAAAAGTGTCTATGGACAGAGTTGTCATTGAGCATAGTCCTAACCATCTCTTGAAGAGATCTGTTCTTTCTCTCTATCACACCATTTTGCAGTGGTGTTCTAGGTATTGAGAAGTTGTGAAGGATACCACTCTCTTCACAGAACTTATGAAATAGCTCATTTTCAAACTCTCCTCCATGGTCACTTCTGATTGAAGTGATACACATGCCTTTTTCATTCTGTACACGTTTGCAGAATACAAAAAAGACCTTAAAAGACTCATCCTTGTGAGTTAGGAACATAACCCATGTCCATCTAGTGAAATCATCTACTATGACAAGACCATATTTCTTACCACTGACAGAGGCAGTCCTTGTTGGACCAAAAAGATCAAGATGTAGCAACTCTAGTGGTCTATTGGTACTAACAACATTCTTAGATTCAAAAGAACTTTTGACTTGTTTTTCCTTTTTACATACATCACAGAAAGCGTCAGATTTGAACTTAAGGTTAGTAGTCCTCTCACGAGGTTATGCTTGTTTAGCTCTGAAATTAATTTCAAGCTTGTATGACCTAGCCTTTTGTGCCAAATCCATCGCTCATCTTCAATGGACACTAGACATGAGACACTTTGATTTAAGAGATCCTCCAAGTCAATCTTGTAGAGATTGTTTTACCTTTTTGTAGCGAATAAAAGTGATCCATCATCTTTTTTGACAGTACACATGTTCTTATCAAAAGACACTGCATATCCACTGTCACATTATTGACTTATGCTCAGTAGATTGTGCTTCAAGCCATTTAGTAAAAGAACATTATCAATGAAAGGAAAATGATGTTTACCAATTTTACCTATGCCAATGATTTTCCCTTTCTGATTTCCTCCAAATGTGACCTAGCCACCATCTTTGGGCTTAACGTTTTGGAACATAGACCTTTCTCCCGTCATGTGTTATGAGCAGCCACTGTCCAAGTACCAAGACATCTGTTTTCTTCCTGTTGTTAAGCAAATCTGCAACAGGTGTTATCTTGTCTTTAGGTACCCAGATTGAGTTGGGTCCTTTCTTGTTAGTTGTCACTCGACGAGTATGCTTAGCATATTTATTGTGTATCCATCTAGATGTAATATGCTCAGTTTTTTCACATACTTTACAAAAGGTGTTAGACGAGCTAGACTTAGCTTTGGTATGCTTATTTGGAACTTTTGAAGCTCTATGTTGTTTAAGTGGTTTTGACTTTTTGTGAGATGCATCTTGCTTCTCTTTGTCATAACCAAGACCAGATTTATCATAAGGTGACCTAGAGTACCTTAAAATGAGGCTAAGCTTATCTGAGCCTCCTACAAGCTTTGACAGAGAATCGGTTAGATATGTTACATCTTGTTTCAATTTTGCAACTTCACAAGAAACATCAGGTTCACAGACCATTTTGTCAGCTAGACTGACATTCATTGATTTTATATGTCGTTTTCATTTTTGAGGTTTGTTTCTCAATGCAGACCCTATCATATTCTTTAGATAGTTTAGAAAATTTCTTTTTGAGACTCTTATATTCTCGTGATAGTATAGATGACTCATACAACAATTCATCAAAAGCATTTTGAAGAGTGGACGGGTCAGAGTCCATTACCTCAGCATCAGTGTATTCACTTTCTGATCCACTGTCTGCCATGAGACAGATATTTGCCTCTTCCTCAGCTTCATTGTCTTCATCTGATGATGACAGATCAAGATCCTCCTATGTAGCCATTAAACCTTTCTTCTTTTTGAAGAATTTCTTTTTGTCCTTTAGCTCAGGGCAGTCAGCTTTGAAATGACCAGGTTTCTTGCATTCATAGCACAAGGGTGGACCTTTTTCCTTGGAATCTGACTTCTCCTTGGAAAACTTTTTATTGAGTTACTTCCTTCTGAAACCGCCTTTCTTTCTCCACATATTTTGAATCTTCCTGGAGAGAAAGGATAATTCATGCTCATCTGATCCTTCATTATCATCAGAAGATTCAGGCTCATCAGATGACTCAGCAGCTTTGAGAACTTTTGATGAACTTGCTTTCTTTTCCTTTAGGGCAATAGATTTTCCTTTTCTGGAGTTTTCTTCTTCATTGAGTTCAAGTTCATGAACCTTGAGAGATCCTAGAAGCTTTTCCAGAGAGAGTGTATTCAGGTTTTTTGCTTCCTGAATAGCAGTTACTTTGGGTCTCCATTGCTTGGATAGACATCTCGGGATTTTTCTAACATGATCTATATTTTCATAGATTTTTCCAAGAGATTTGAGACTGTTGGTGATGGTTTGGATTCTTCCAAACATTTGGTCTATTGTTTCATGTTCACCCATCTTGAACAGCTCATATTGATGAACCAGCATGCTGACCCTGGATTCCTTAACTTGTGAGGAACCCTCATGAGCTAGGGCAAGAGTATCCCAGATTTCTTTAGCAGTATTGTAGCTGTGAACTTTGTCATGTTCAGATCTGGTGATGGCACACATCAAATAATGCTTAGCTTTAAGATTGAGTTGATGCTATGCCTTTTGATCTGCTGTCTAGTCTGCTCTAGCAACAGCAGCTCCATCTTCGTTTCTGGGTTTAGTGTAACTAGTTTCTATGAGCTCCCAGATATTTAGACTTTGTGCATCCAAAAAGGCCATCGTCCTCATCTACCACTAGTCATAATCAGAACCATCAAAGAGAGGAGGTCTGTTGATAGCTTGACCTTCTGCATCCATGGTTGTTGGATCGTACTCCCTCAACACTTGTAAGATGCTCAACCCTTTCGAGGCTGAGCTCTGATACCAACACTTGTGTTTGTTAATAATTTTCGAAAACAACCTTTAAAGCAATTTTTGCACTCAAAGAGATTTGAAACACAAACACACACAAAGACAAAGATCCTTTCTAAAAGACTTTAACAAAAGCAATATCAAAATCCCACAGTTAGTATCAGCAAATAAAACTGAAGATTTTAGGGATAGAAGATTGACGCAAGAGATTTTATTCTGGTTCACTCTCTTCCAACCAAGAGCTATGTCATGTCCCTTCGACTTGAAGGATTTATCCACTATTTCTCCAAATAGATTACAACCAAGTATTCAACACCTCTCCAGGCTACAAGTACTCCTATGTTACCAAGCCTCTTCAGGCTCTAACTCTAACAAAGAGATTTAATGTTTGATCTTCTTAACTCACTATGTGTGAGAGTATGACAGTTTAAGATCGGTTGAATATTACAACAATTAATATTCAAACTAAATAATACAGACTCTTGCTCTTGAAAGAATAATGGAATGAGTGATTATCAATTGGTAAAAGTTCAGTTAACAAGATTGTGCAGGCAAGATTTGTTCTTCAGTATCTGAGGTAGTCAATTTATAGTGACCTTCTTCATTTGTATTTCTCCAACGGTTATTTTGAATAATCCCGTTTAGTGATAACATTTAATGCATGATATCCGTTGTGACTGATAGCTTTATTGTAGCAATACTGAATAGTACTCTTGTTTATCAAGGTAGCATAAAATTGGAGATTCACTCCTCTGAGTATTGTAGCTTGAGTACTTGTTGTTCCTCTTTTTTGTATAATCCGGCTTTTTCAGTCATAAAGTTGTCATCGTACAGATCGTTTTGCAGTATCTTATTGTACGATTCTGCTTTTTGCATTTCTTGATTGTACTATGTTTCTTTTACAACAAGGTGAAACATTAAAGCAGATAAAACAAATGTGAATAACAAATATTCTATTGAAATAAATATTAATCATTTGAAATAATATAAGAGATTCGGACTGTATTTAATTCATTCAAAGATGGAGCTCGTCTACAAAGAAACTGTCTACTTATTCCTATGTTCTATATTTTACTTAGCTCGTCTGATGATGTGGCATATCCTATTATCTATCAAGTCTTCGGACTTGCTATTTCTTAATGAGTTATAAAGATATCCGTCTAGTGACTTGGCGGTTAGAGCTTGTCTACTAGATTACTTTGTGTTTTAGTTCATTTTCTTCAACTAATTACTTCTGTCTGCTTACGTGGTAAGATGGAAACCTAACAAGTTATTTAGGTATTTATCTAGTAAATATTTAAAGCCTCGTCTACTTAAAAAACCAGTCTACTTAATTAAGTGACTAAGCAACTTTACCAAAGCACTTGAGCAGCCTGTCTATAGGGGTGGACGTGAATATTTCAAGGAAAACTTATCCCAAAGTTTATTTTACTTATGTTTAAAGTGTTCCTGTATAACTGAAAGCACATGTTAGATCTCAACTAACACTTTGCCAAGCAAATTTAATCCTTTTGTTAGCATCAAAACTTAGAGATTATTAAATCCAAAACCACTTTGGTTCCAACACCCCGGAGTTTGGAGGGTAGTTATGCAGTGACCGAGGTCACTTTCCGGTCAGCGAATCCGCACTAGTGCAATAAGTGCTTTTTACGTCAGTTAAAATTGATTTTTTACGTCAAAATACTTACTGACGTAAATACAGCTGACGTTAATAGTTAATATTTTAACTTCAGTTGAGAACTGACGTTAAATATAAAACTATTAACGTCAGTTCCTTAACAAAACCGACGTTAATTTTGTAAAAATTAACGTCGGTTTTTTAAACAACTGACGTTAAACATAAAACTATTAACGTCGGTTCTTTAAGACAACTGACGTTAATTTTGTTAAAACTAACGTCAGTGGTTATGAAGAACAGACGTTAAAGGTTTAATTTTAACGTCAGTTTTAATAAAAAACTGACGTTAATAGTGTACTTTATATTTTATAAAATACTATTAACGTCAGTTGTTTGATACAACTGACGTTAATAGGTTTTTTTTTAAAATTCAGTTTTAAAATATCACTCCCCTCAGCTATCCCTGCATTCAGGAAATATCCCAAAGAATACGAATATCACACACATTACGAATTGCAAAGGAAAAATGGAACAATGGGGGACTTAAAACCAAAACCCATGTATATATATAAATAAATTTTAGTTCCAATGTCTAAAAAACAAAACTATCAATCTAAGGATATATATATACATGTTATTAATTAGTTTCTAAAGTCTAACAAAAAAACAATTTATCTAAGTATTGCGGAGGTATCTTGTCAATTCCTTTTTCAGCCGCATACTTGAAGAAGAATTCGGCGAAGCGCATCCTCAAGTCTCTTAACTCATCTTCTTGAATAGGCGATTGGTCGATAAATGCCTAGACACGTTCAAATAATAACAATAACATCAATGCAAGTCATCTTCAAAGCTATAATATATAATTTAACAAGTTGTTTAAATATTACCTTATTCCATCCATCCGTAATAGATGCGGAGACTATGTTCAGCATATGAAGCATCACATAATAGCCGCACGACCACCCGTCAATTTGAAATCGAGACTACCAACAAAATTAATTTCAACGTCAGTTGAATATACATATAAATTAGTAATTATAATATTAATTATTTGATAAATAAACTACCAAACCTTTATGATGTTCCATACAGGATTTGCTTTAGCCTTAGAAGTCCTACTTCTCCCGTTGGGGCAACTTATGCTACTCGCCTTCAGTGCGCTATCATAAACAAATAATCATGTCGATCAATTAACAAATTCATATATCATGTGTGTAATAAACTAAAAACAACTGATATTAAAACTTAAATTAAATTTAAGATTAGTTACTTACTTATTTACAACATCCACCACCTTCGGTGGCGGATCTTGGTGTTGAGAGCAGAAGAATATGACTCTATGCCTAGACGGGTGAAGTACGAACAACTGCCAATGGTTTTTCATACAGTAGGGAGCCAGATATATTTCTTTCGAATTGTCTCCCAACAAGTTCCCTAAGTATTTACTCAATGCATCGCCAGTAAAGAAATCGGGCAGAAGGATTGACGGATCTAACAAACCGTAAACTGATGCAACGCCATTATCAAGCTGAAGACGATGGAGATACCTAAGATATGAAAAGGTGTGGATGTTAATTACATAATATACATATTGAAATTAAAATAAATTATTAAATGGAAAAATACCAAAAATAAATAAGTTATAAAATTAAAATTAACTTACGTGCACCAGAGACTGAAAACATTGTTGTTCATCCAGACGCTATTTCTGCAGGCGTTCCCGAGATCATCACCACAGAAGGTAAATATCCTCCATTGATCTGGGCGTGCCACCCATCCATCGTGCTCCAATGGACATTCAAAAATCTCAAACGCATAATCCTCACCAAGTGAGAACAAACGAGTGATAGGTGACAACGACACCGACGTCGACTTGGCCTTCAGTTTAGGAAAAAAAAATAGATAAGTTTTTTATAATTAAAAAAAACACAAGTAATTATTTGACTAATTTGGACATTAATAATGAATAAATACCTTTGCTAACATTTTGAGCACACGTCGTTTGGAGTCCAACTCAAGCTCACGCCTTTTCATTTCCAACTCATGCTCATGGCGCTGGACTTCCAACTCCTGTTCCCTAGCTGCCAACTCATCGTCCTCCAAATGTGCCCTACTAAAACTCTCTTTTGTGCTCACATGTGAAGGGTTGGCAAGCCCTGCGTTGTCTTGCGATGTACCGACGGAGGAAAGCTCTCTGGCAAGCGCCTGCTTGAATTCTGGGTTGGATATTAAGCCTTGCATCAGATGTGTTGTAATATCTGGGTTGGACATGAGGTGCTGAGTAATGTCAGCCAAAATTGATGCTTCATTGACCACCCGCTTTCATGAAGCAGACTTGCCATAATATTTTTTGATGGTCACGTTCCCAGGAACACCGAGAACCCGACCAGGATGGTCTTTCTTGCCTAGAGCAGTCATCAAGACGTCCTGCCGTCTAGAAGGGATGAATGCGCCCTGGGAGGATTTTGCTTTAAGATCCATCTACAATGAAAAAAAATGAAAAAACGTGCAAGTGAAAAGTGTTGCAAATATCTATACAAATATCAATTGAAATCAAGTTAATTATTTACTTACAATCTTATCTGCCACTTCGCGAGTGGTATCAAATTTAAAAGACCCCGTCTTTGTCATGCGACCGGCTAACCAGACATCCTCGCGGTCGATGTCCGACGGAGGACTTGATGGTGTGCCCTCAGGCACCTCTCCTCTTTCAATCCTAGCAGAGTGCTCTTCCTGCTTCGCCCTCAGCCTATCCGCCATCATCTGCTCGATCCGAGTCTGGTACCCACCCTGAGACATGGTGTGGCGGTGGACGTTCTTCACCTGATTCTGCCGACCCTTATTTGCCTTAGCCTATTCAAACAAAAACACATAATTAAATACAGTTAAATGATCTATAATAAGCATACAAAATTAACTCAATCAACCAACCTGAAATTCTCCATCCTGTCGACTCCTGGCAAACATATCCCAAGTTTCCTGATCAATCCAGGGATAATCCGAGAACATTTTATCAAGTCGCTTCTTCCCAGATACATAGTACCTGGTAAGATCATGCTTGAACCCATTCCAACGCTTTGATGCCATTTTCATACATTTATGACGATGATCCTCGTCATTTGGCACAGTCCAAGCTACCTACACATTAGATACATATATAACAACTGGATGGATTATAACTCGGATAATTATCTAATAATGTAAATCAAACGAATGTAAAGGTAAAATACCGTGATAGCCTCCCAAATCTGATCCTTAACGTTCTGTGGAACGTCATTCCAGTGGTTGTAGTTGATGCTTACGTGCTGCTTCGCTTGTAGAAACACCCACTTATTAAATTCTTTAGCACGGGGTCCCTGGGTATTTAGATTAGGATCGAAGGACACCTCAAGCTTCTGTCCGCTCTGCCTGTCCTTCTCTAGTTTCTTCAACGAGGTGGCTCCTCTACCCCGTTTCCTATGAGCTTGTGATGTCTGTATGGACAAAAAAATGATAAAATAGAGGGTTGTAACATTATAAACTTACATTAAAAAGAAGGACTAAAGATAGTATATAACATGTAAACTTACACTAGAATCAGGCGTAGGCGTGATCGGGTCCTGCGAAACCCCCACAGTGTCCTCCCGTGCATGTGGGCTATCCGACTGATCCATATGTATGCCTGTTCAGAAACAATATATATGTATTAACATAGTTTATAACTCAAAATAAATACATAAGTATAAATAAAAATAACTAGATAGGTCCTGTAGATATACAAAACATCTATATATCCAATATAAGGACAATACGGGAGATTGAAAACTATAGTTTTTGAAGATTGCCAAGCAATCGGGGCCGTGATGTCCATCACGGCCGTAACGTGCCAACTGAACCAGACCCTTATAGGCAGAACTGATCACGGCCTAGCCGTGATGAGCATCACGGCCGTGACAGATCAACCAGCAGAGCAACATGCAATCAAAACAAAAAATAGAGACATTGCAAACAACTCAAACTCAACGTTTAAAGTTACAACTACTGAGACTACAGTTTCAACATACACTCAAAACCAAAAATAGAGACATTCCAAACAACTCAAACTCACAATTTCAAGTTTCAACTACTGAGACTACAGTTTCAACCAGCAGAGCAACATGCATGCACTCAAAACCAAAAATAAAAAAATGTGCCCTAAAGACTCACCAGAAATAGGCGCTCGCGTGGTGGTGGGGGGGAAGCTCGAGTGGTGGCCAACGTTCGATGTGGTTATTGAGAGCAGAGGGACAAGGAGAGTTAGTGCGAGGGAAGGGGAAAGAGAGATGTCAAGTTATTACAAAGAATGAGCGGGAAAGACAGAGTTAGGGGTTAAGAGTGTACCTCACGGTGGTGGCGAAGAAGCCCTCGCGGTGGTTGCGGTGGAGATGAGCTCGCGATTAGGGCAGAGTGAGAGCGAGAGTGAGGGTTGAGAGTGATGAAAAGAGAAAAGAGACGTACAGAGAAGTGGAGAAGGCGCACGGGTGTAAACGTTATAATTAAAATAAAACAACATTTTACGTCAGTTTTAAGTAAAACCTGACGTTAAATATCATATTTAACGTCAGTTGTCTTAAGAAACTGACGTTAAAAACTCTCACACTTATTACGTCGGTTGTTAGTAAGAACTGACGTTAAAGGTCATATATTTAACGTCAGTTGTATTACACAACGGACGTTAAAAGTTTATTAGTTTCTGCAAAAACATTCATTCCTTTGACTACTGTGCTACTTACCCATTCACCTTGTACCTAATCCTCTTAATGAGCATTAAGTTTATAGATAAGTTTTCAAGAAAATCAGAATAGCCTAGTAACTTCATCCACTCCTCCTATAAATAGCTTCCTTCCATCCTTTTAATTTTTCTGCTTCACAATATGGGTCTGCCATGGAGACTAACTTCATCACTCATTCTTCCCATTCCTAGACTCAAAGATATTTGTCTTAATGGTCAAACAACTTCTGAGTTTGAGTAAATCACATTACATGGATATTAAGGTTGGGTGAATCACGTAATGTGATTCTCTCACTTTATTTCATCCCCGTCATCCCTTTCACTTTGCTTTGGAAGCAAGTGATTGTGGATTCAAGATGATGCATCAAGGAATTCCACTGAAGAAGAAAGATGCAAAGATCCATTTCACTTTGCTTTCGCTGCTAGTGACCGAGGATTTACTTTGCATCTTGGAATTCAAGTGAGGGAGGTGATGCATCGATCCATTGGAGTTTCTGATGACAGGACTGAGAAGAAAATGATGTTGATGCATAAACTTTTTTATATTTTAGGGCTATGTTGCAGAAATTTTTTATCTTTTAATCATGTAATTTTAACTTATGAATCGCTTCAATGTCATATGATTTGATTATACATATCACTTGTTTTATGTTAAGTGTTTATTTATTTTAATTTGCACAAGAATTTGTTTACTAATTCAAGCTAATTAATAAAAATTAAAAATAAACTTGTATAAAAAAAGGTTTAGAAATAAACTGCAGTACTATATGGAGTGATCTGCGTTAAGAGGGACAACAGGGACATGACAACCAATGAAATGAGTTTCATAATTATTTACGTCAGTTATTTATAGAACTAACGCAAATAGTGATTTAATATTTACAAACTGCCACCACCTCATTTTTAACGTCAACTTAATTTATGACTGCCAAGTTCCCGTATATTAATTACATTATTTCCAATATTCATTCTGCACGTTTATAATATATAGGATTATTTACGTCAGCTATTTATTTAACTGAAGTAAAAATCAAACTTTTAACGTCGGTTGTATAAAAAACTGACGTTAACAATAAATATTTTTTATTTGGAAAACACTTTTAACGTCAGTTTTTTTAAACAACTTACGTTAAAAATGTATAGATATCTGCAAAAACATTCATTCCTTTGACTACTGTGCTACTTACCCATGCACCTTGTAACTTAATCCTCTTAATGAGCATTAAGTTTATAGATAAGTTTTCAAGAAAATCAGAATAGCTTAGTAACTTCATCCCCTGCTCCTATAAATAGCTTCCTTCCGTCCTTTTAATTTTCTGCTTCACAATATGGCTCTGCCGTGGAGATTAACTTCATCACTCTTTCTTCCTATTCCTAGACTCAAAGGTCTTTGTGTTAATGGTCAAACAACTTCTGAGTTTGAGTAAATTACATTACATGGGTGATAAGTTTGAGTAAACTACATTTTGTGAGTTGCTCACCTTATCACCTTCCGGAGAATCAGCTGCTGGAGGGCAAATCAGGTGTTCGGGGGTCACAGTTCCAAAACCTCAGCTTTGGCAGCAAGTGACCGTCATGGAAGTCTCTGGAACCACTGCCTATGCTTGAAACAGATCTAGTGCACCTATTTTTGCCTCTCTCTTGAGCTCTCTCATGCCCCCCAGTTTTCTGAGGTCTTGGGAGTATAGTTTTCCCTTTGGCATATTTCATAAAACTCTCTGATGGGATGTAGCTTTAATGTTTAGGATTTTAAACCCTTTCAATGTAACTTTTATAGGATTTTAAACCCTTTCAATCTTCCAGTATCGATCAGTATTACACTTCATGAATGAGATCCGGTTTGGGTTATTGATTCAACTTATACTTCGCACATATATTTTAGTTTTCAAAACAGAAACACAAAACATCAAAGTAATTCATGTGAAACTGAAACTTTGAGGAAGGCAATGCAGAAGGGATCGTATACGAGATAAAAAAATTATTAAAATAACCTTTAACGTCTGTTGATGTAAGGACTGACGTTAAAAGTGAAGTGACTTACTTTTAACGTCAGTTCTTTATCGAACTGACGTTAAAATGTTCATTGTTAACGTCAGTTTTTTATTGATCTGGCGTTAAAAGTGAGTCACTTCACTTTTAACGCCAGTCATTAAAACAATTGACGTTAAAATTGAATTAATGAAGTCTGATATTTACAAAACTGCCACCGCCTCCTTTTTAACGTCTAGCTTTTGGTTAACTGGCGTAAACCTTTACCGTCTAATGTATATTTTCCACTAGTGCCGATCGGGGTACAAATGTGGTCGTCGGAGTGGGAGACTTTAGTGAACAACTCCAAATGGAAAACAAGCATCTTACTCAATGGTTAAACGATTGTAATGCAACTTTAGAGTTGCAATGATGATATGGTTTGAGTATGTTGTAAAGTATAACATGACATATATATCCTCATCATTATCTTCTAGGTCTTATTGGTTACAGCTTTAACAAGACATACCAAAGCATAAACACGGAGGTCCTTACCAGTTAAGAGGTACCCAAACCAGTTAAGCATAATAATTTCTTCTAATGATTTTTGTAAATTCATGTAAAGATGTTATTTTTGAAATTTTTATGAAAAATATTCAGCAAGGTACGGCTTAGATCACTACTTATTGTTGTTATGGAACCAAAGGAATGCAATGATATCAGATTAATGAAAAATATGTTATCCCGCTCCCTTTCCAAGCTTTCTTTCTGTTCTTCCCAACCTTCTTCTTCTTCTCTTTAGGAATCTGATATTCCTACCAATCCAAGCAGTATTTTCTAGGAGGAAATCTGCTTTGAAAATATCGATCAAGATATTGATAATTGGGTAATTCCCAAAATACCCACAAAAGAATTATACAAGTCAGAAGGAAATTTTTTTACTACTTCTGATTATGTTATCAAGACGGAAGAGAAAAATATTCCAATCAATCCAGAGAGTGGGGAATTTCATCTTCTCTCAATGGATACGATAAAAAATCACAACAAAAAATACAGGTACTTGCACATAGGATATGTTCAAGTAGCCGTCAAACCCTTAATCCGTGAAGGATTAAATGCTTCAATCTTGATGTGCTTAAGAGATATTAGGCACAATAAATTTCAAGACTCTCTCTTAGGTACGGTAGAAACTAGCCTAAGTCATGGTCCAATTTATTTCAATTGTTATCCAAATAGAACTTTGAGTCTACAGGATCTAAACATTCTAGATTCTTTGTTTCTAATTCTTACGATCTGTGACTTGGACATGAAGCCTGTATCAATCCCAGCAGCTTTGCTTTACAAGATTCAGTACAAGGCTATGAATTCTTGTAATTATAAAGTTCTCAAAACTAAGAAAACAGGAGAGGCAACACTGTTTCTTACTGATGTTACTAAAGCAAATGTTACTGTCATAAAAACAATCCTTTGGAACGACGTAGTCCTACCAGAAAGATGGATTTTGGATAAGGCTGCACCAACTTTACCAAGGGAAACACCAGATTTCAATAACATTATTCAAACTCCATCCGGACGAGTTGAATTAATCTTTGAAAGAAGAAATTCTTTCAGTTCTTTCAGATCTTCAAGCCTTAGATCAGAAGATTTTAGATCTATCCCTTCAAAACAATCTTTCTCAACTGCATCTCAAATGTCAACCATTAATCTTCAGGGATTAGATACATCATCTACCATCCATAGACCAATTTATCAGATAGAAGATGATCAACAACCAATTAAGTCTCCAAACTTTTCTTCTCTTAATGAATCTTATAATGATTTGTAAGTTCATTATTGATAAGGAATCCCTTCGAAAGGACTTTTACTCTGAGGAATGGAAACCTCAAACAGAATGGTTCTTACAAGAGTTTAAGGGAACAAACAGGATAAATATTCAGGAAGAATATTATCAATTTCTTAACAATGTTAAGGCAAAGGTTTTATTTTTTGACTGGTTTCATGCTTACTCGGTCAAACACTCAATCGATTATCCTTGGAAAAAAAGGATAGATATTGATAAAACCACTAACGTCATTACTGTATGGCATTTGAAAAATGGTGAGTTAGTCAAGATAGAGTTACCACCAAATAACTCTTTCCATCTCCCTGGTGTTAAAGATCCTAGCACCAACAAACCTATCATGGCTGCTCCGTTCAAATCAAAAAATCCAAATGAAGCAGTCTCTGCTCATGACATTAACAAGTTAATGGAGAAATCAAACTATACAAATA
The DNA here is from genome assembly GCA_030762895.1 of Sophora flavescens. Lineage (NCBI taxonomy): Eukaryota > Viridiplantae > Streptophyta > Magnoliopsida > Fabales > Fabaceae > Sophora > Sophora flavescens. Next base: position 243,229,797 of record CM061063.1, on the reverse strand, counting down.
AATACCTACAAGTGTTAGGAGAACACTTGATTAAAAAAGTTGCATCCAACTAGGCATCTACTTCGGGAATTAAAAAAGATATTCCCTTAGAAAAACCCTTGTTCAAACCTTTTAAAATGAATAAGAAGATTTAAGAAAGTTTGCTTCTTCTTAATCCTGAGGTAAAAAAGGAAAAAAAAAAAAGAGTTTATTGAGAAAATTGAAGAAAATTTGAAATAATTAAGTGTTCCAGAGTCTCCATCCAATGATCAAGAGGACGACTCTTAATAAGGAACAAAGGTCCAACTATCAATGTCATTAATGAAGATGGCTCAGAAACAGAATCTGTGGCCAGTACTTCTAAACCAAATCCACAGGAAAAACCTCCAATCAATATCAATCCTGTCTATACCCAATCCTGGAAAAAACCTTCAAAGCTTTATTATCCTAGAGCAACTCCTCTAGATCTGCTTCTTGAGGAAAAAGCTCCAACTTTTAAGAGCTTCAATGCTAACAACATCTATGAATGGAACATAGATGGTCAAACGGAGTATCAAATCCTCCAAGCAATGTAGCACATGACAATGATGGCTACAACATATCAAACTGTGAATGATTGCTCTAAGGAAGCCATTTGCAATATTTTCACCGGTGGCTTTACAGGCCAATTAAAAGGTTGGTGGGATCATTCTTTCTCTTAAATACAGAAAGAACAAATGTTTACTGCTATCAAAATTGATGTAGAAGGAAATTCAATCTACGATAATGATGGCGAAACAATTCCAGATGCTGTCAACACCTTAATCTTCTCAATATGCGGACATTTTATGGGTAATTCTTCCACTTGGAAGGATAGATCTGCTGATTTATTGTCCAATCTTAAGTGTAGATCGTTATCCAGATTTAGGTGGCATAAGGATACTTTCCTAACTAGGGTTTACACTAGATAAGATTGCCAGAATAGATTATGGAAAGAAAAATTCATCACAGGCGTCCCAACATCACTAGGTGATCTTGTAAAAGATGATCTTATAGCCCAATCTCCAGATGGAAATATTCCATATGAGCAATTGAGTTATGGACAACTCATTGCAGCTACTCAAAAAATAGGGGCAAGACTTTGTAAGGAAGGCAAAGTCCGAGATCAGTTCAAAAAAGAAAAGGCCGCCAAGAAGGATTTATGGTCTTTTTGTGAACAATTTGGTATACCCCCTTATCCAAAAGATAAGTCTAAATCCAAACCTTCAAAAAGGTATGAAGACAAATCACAAAAATCTAAGTATACCAAGTATACTAAGTATAAGAAAAACAAACAGTATTACAAACCTAAACTAGAGTTTAAATCTAAGATAGGAACTGGTGATAGGTCTTCTAAGAAAACGGTTATCTGTTATAACTGTGGCAAACCTGACCATATCAGTAAATTCTGTAGGCTGAAGAAAAAGATCAAATAGTTAAATCTTGAACCATCAGTTGAGGAACAACTGAATAATCTTTTAATCCAATCAGAAACTTCGGATTAATCAGATGGTGATTTCTCTGAAGACATTAATCAAATTCAAGAAGATGATATTGGAAGTCTTCGTTCCGATTCATCTCCTTAAATTAATGTCTTAACTAAGGAGCAAGATCTCCTTTTTGAAGTTATTAATTCAATAGCTGACCCAGATGAAAGAAGAAAATATCTGGACAAGCTTAAATCTTCAATGGAATCCTCAACGGAAAATGATTTCAAAGGAAAAGGCAAATTTATAGTCAAAGATCATTTTGACTTCAAATAGATTCTTAAGCGGCTGGATGCTGCTCAACAAACAAAGCCCGATACAATTCAAGATCTCCAGCAAGAGATTAAAAATTTGAAACAAGAGGTTAAAGAGATCAAACAAGAACAAGCTGCTCATAAATTGATTTTGTCTCAAATAGCTGAGGCTCAATCATATGAATCTAGTTATGAAGATAAACCATAATCAAGTGCTATCAAAGAAGATGAGCATGATAATCTTACTAATGTTCAGGACAACCAAGAAGATGAAGCATTCCTGAATTTAGTAAATCAATTAAAGATTCATAAGTTTCATATCAAGATCAAAATTATTATTGGAGAATTTGTTCTTGATTCTACAATGCATTTTGATACAGGTGCTGATTCAAATTGTATTAAAGAAGGATTAATTCCTACTAAATACTTTGAGAAAACCTCAAAAAGGTTAAGTGCAGCTAATGGTTCTAAACTTATGATCAACTATAAGCTATCAAAAGCCTTAATAGAAAATCAAGGTCTTCAAATTGAGACCCTTTTTCTATTAGTCAAAAACCTGAAAAATGAAATGATTCTTGGAACACAATTCATAAGGTCAATTTTCCCTCTTTCCATTACACATGATGGAATCACAACCCAACTTTTGGGGAAAAACATAGTTTTTCCCTTCATCAGAAAACCTATTACTCAAGATTTGAATTTTCTCGATTGTAAAATTAACCAAATCAATATCTTGAAAGAATAAATTTCTTTTAAGAATATTGAGTTAGAATTACAACAACCAACCATCAAAGATAATATCCAGATCCTCTTTGATGAAATCCAAAAATCTATGTGTTCTGATTTGCCAATAGCTTTTTGGAATAGAAAGAAATATGTTGTAGACTTGCCTTATGAACAAGATTTCAATGAAAGGCAAATTCCAACTAAGTCTAGACCAATCCAAATGAATCATGAACTCCATAGATATTGTCAGAAGGAAATTAATGATTTTTTAAAGAAAGGATTAATCAGGGAAAGTAAATCCCTTTGGTCATGTTCTGCCTTTTATGCCAACAAACAAGTAGAAATTGAGCGAGGTACACCCCGCTTAGTTATCAATTACAAACCTTTAAACCAAGCTCTTAGGTGGATAAGATACCCAATTCCTAATACAAATGATTTTCTTAACCGCTTAAACTCGGGAAAAATATTTTCCCAATTTCACATGAAATCTGGTTACTATTAGATAGAAGTCAAAGAAGGTGACTGTTACAAAACAGTGTTCACTGTTCCTTTTGGGCATTATGAATGGAATGTTATGCCCTTTGGTCTCAACAATGCTCCTTCAGAATTCCCGTGAATTATGAATGAGATTTTCAACCCATATTCAGACTTTACACTCTTCTACATTGATGATGTGTTAGTCTTTTTTCAATCTATTGATCAACACTTCAAACATGTGAAAATCTTCATATGAGTGATCAAAAGAAATGGTTTAGTTGTGTCTAAAACCAAAGTCAGTCTCTTTCAAACAAAAATTAGATTTCTTGGTCATAATATTTTCCAAGGAACTTTATTCCAATCAATAGAGCAATTGAATTTGCTGACAAATTTCCGGATCAAATAATAGACAAAACTCAGCTTCAGAGATTCTTAGGATGTCTCAACTATGTTGCTGATTTTGTTCCAAACCTTAGCAATATTATCACACCTTTACACAATCATCTTAGAAAGGAACCACCTCCTTGGACAGATGAACATACAAAAGAGGGAAAAATTATTAAGTCTCGGATAAAGAATCTTCAATGTCTTTATCTTCCATACCCGTATGCCCTCAAAATTGTTGAGACCGATGCTTCTGACATTGGTTATGGCGGTATTTTGAAACAAAGAATTTCAGGTAAAGAGCATATCATCGCATATACTTCTAAGCATTGGAATTCTGCACAGTAAAATTACTCTACTATCAAAAAAGAGATTTTGGCAATAGTTTTATGTATTTCAAAATTTCAATCTGGTTTACTTAATAAATTTTTTTTTGTTAGAATAGATTGTAAGTTTGCAAAAGATATTTTACAAAAGGATGTTAAAAATTTAACATCAAAACAGATTTTTGCCAGATGGCAAGCAATTTTAAGTGCTTTTGATTTTCAAATTGAATTTATCAATGGCTCTTCCAATTCTCTTCCTGACTGCCTTACTCGTGAATATTTACAGGGTAGGTAAGAGAGTGAGAGTGGCAGCAATGCCAAAATCAGAATCTTCCTCTGCAAAGGGGAAGGGTAAAGGAAAGCTGGTCCTTAAAGGACTCCAACGCCAAGGTGCATCCAAACCGTCAGGGTCATCGACTCAATCTGTGTCATCAACCTAGAAACCAACAATCAAGTCTGGGTCATCAACCCAGAAACCAACAACCCAATCTGGGTCATCAACCCAGCAAACAGTCAAAAGAAGACTATGGCATCCCAATTCAAACTTTGTTAGCCTTTCAAGATCTAGGCCTAACCAAACTCCCGAAAGGAACTTGGGTTGATAGAGTGGAGGAAGAATCAGGTTCTCCACCTCCTCTCAAAGACCTAATCAAAGACTTAGCTCAAACAACTATCCCTTTGAATGATGCCAAACCTGATACAAGATTATCAGCTGACAGCACAAAAACCCCAGCAACTAACTATGTTTCTAAAAACCTAACTCAATTTGTTGTTCAAATGGGACCAGGATTTTGGGATAATAACCCTAATAAAGTTCCAGCCAAAATCTTTCAAAATGGTTTTCATTTTCAACAAACACAGTCAAATAAAAATAGAAATTTTTATGATTTTATTTTGATTGATACAGATTAAGTCACGATTAAACATTATTGAGACCCCAAGGATCAATCAATATACACTCATTCAACTTTCCAAATTTTGAAGGTTTTAATTCCTGAGCAATTCGGAAAGAATTTGAATGTTTTCAAAAATATTTCTCAAACTTTTGATCCCGTTGGTTTTAATTACTAGGATTATCAACAAGCTTGGTACAATATTTTCTGGTACCAAAACAATCAAAATAAACATTCTTGGTTGATTTATTTTTAAAAAAATGTTAATTACAAATTTCCACATTGGTTCGTCCATTGGTGGATAATTTTTGGTCCAATCAAACAAATCCTTCCTGCAGAAGTCCTAGAAGGATAACAAACATTTGAAAAATATTTTGACATCAAGGAAAGTCCTTTTCCTATCAATTTAATATTTTTCTCAAAATTCTCCCTTGCATGGGTGTTCAACTGGTAATACAAATACCAGATGCAAGATCATTATCTTGGTATATTACCCATTTTACAAAGAGCAACATATGGGCTCAACTCAACTATGCGGCAGCCACCAGTGACAATGTCAAAACATGGTTCCAGCAAAATCCTAAATGGATGAAAGCAGCCAATCCAGAAACATGTGAATTTCTAAATCAGAGATCGCAGATAGTTTCAGTCTTGGCAGGATCCAAATCAAAAGAAAGTTTCCTTCAGAATATGGAAGCTATCTTAAAACTGGCAAAGGAGGAGATAACCTCTTCATCCAAATCATCCCAACACAAGCTCCCCCAGTCTGATGAAGATGAAGACCAGGAGGATTTAAGCCAATGTTCGGATCCTTTCTATCAAAATGAAGATGACAGTTATCGAATCGACACTACAGTCAACCTGAGTGATGACGAATAATTCCAGTCACTCAACCGACAATCTCAAACAAATTTCTGGCTTGAATAGTTCTAGTCGCCCTTAAGTACTGATCTTTGCTGACAGTCACAGTTCCAGTCAAGATACTGGCACTGTTCATCACCGGCACTATTCATTACCGACAGCACAGTCCCAGTCAAGTTACCGGCACTGTTCTTCAATAGTTGCAATAGTATGGGTCAATTTTATTGATACTGTTGTAATAGTAAATTTTCAATCTTCTATAAAAAGGATGCTAGGCTCAGTTGTTAGACATCCGAAATTTTAGAGAGAGTTTTAGAGAGAGAAGCTCTGAGTAATCTGAGAGTTCTCATATTGTGAGTTCCTCAGTTTTTCTTCTTACTCTTTTTTTTCTTCCAATCTTGTAGTGTTCAATCTTGTAGTTTTCAAACGTTCAATCAATAAACACATGGTTTAGGAAATATCTCCTCTCCCTCCACCGGTCCTGGTGAGGCTCTGCCTCCGCTCCGGTTTCCTTTTATTCTTCCCAGTTCTTGGTCGGTTCTACCACCTTTCTGGATTTATTCTTTAAATTTCTTATATTTTGTTTTAATCTCTACTGTATTTGTTTTGACTATTTTCATGTTTTAATTTGCATATTTTAATTTTATTTTATTATATGTAAAACTCTGCCTGCTCTCCTACTTCTCATAATCATGCTCTTCTTACCCCTATCCCTTCCTTGACCCCGTCATCCCTCTGGTATATTTGATATATCTGATTGCATTTGTATACCCTCACTGAGTTATGGGACTCACCCCCGCCCTTTTTGTTCAGCTTCAAGTATTCCACGAGGGGATCCATCTCAGGGAGCCCATGCACAGGAGTAGTGTGGGCAATTGTTGCCGCTTGGTTATTTCTTAGTCAAATGAGATACTTCTTCAATTGTTTGAATTTTGGAACTATTTCCTTTTTTGGTTGTAAACCGTTTCGTTTCATTTAAACTCCAGATGTAGACTCAGGGTCACCTTGGCTTGTTATTTGGAATAATCATTTACTCTGATATTTACGTCGGTATTATATAATCACCTATGTTGCGATGTGACTTCTACGTGCTTGATAGGCCTTGGGAATGAGACATCAGGGCCTCGTTCTGGCCGGTCATGAACGCCTAAGTTGGGTCCTGACACACCCATATGACTCACCACCCTAGATGGCAAGATGTCTCAGCATCCGATGTTGGATTTTGTCTCTGCACGTCCGTTCTCGACTCCGTCGATTACCCGATTTAGGTTTTTATGCCCGAATCAAGTATAATAACCTATTTATTTTGAAAATTTTCAAAATAACCTATATCGTTGGAAATGAGATATAAAATCTATTCATTTCTTTCACGAGTCAAAATCAAGTTTTCTGATCAGTAAAATCTTACTGTCAGTGAAAACGCAGACCGGGTTCCGTCCGAATTTTCAACCCAAAATTTAACGGTATACTTATGAAAATAAGTATAATATGAATATGACTTTGGTTTTCCTAAAATCATTTTCTAAGTCTCGAATAAGAATATAATCATTTATATAATTATTACCGATATTAGAAAGCCGAAAAATCGGGATGTTACAGGGGTCAATGGGATGCATAGTCATCTGGATCTGGGCTATCAGAATATCATAAGTGGAAGACTCCCACTAAAAATGGAAGGATCGGCTATGTTGCTTTGCAACATTTTGGGTAGGTTGGACCCTCGCAACCATTACCTCTTTATCCCTTTTTCAGAAGTTATCTGTTCATGGTTGTTGATAGTGTGATTTTACATCATGTTTTCTATATACTTTTGCATGCATTTTGCATATAGATTAGGCATTATTTATTTGATTTAGTTAGATTTTCCCTTGGAACGGGTGAAGCGGTTTCTTGGTGTTGTTTTGCAGGAATTCAATGTAAAAATGATCAAAATCAGCCTTGGTGGAGCTCGGATGAAAAAGAGCTTGAAAAGTGAAGAATATAGCCAAACAGAGCCCATCACGGCCTGGCCGTGATGATCATCACGGCCGTGATCAAGCAGAGCAGAAGGCAAAAGTCAGAGACTGTCACGGCCTGCCCGTGATATGCATCACGGCCGTGACCTACCAGAAATTCAGGATTCGCGTCGCGAACAAAGGGCTCACCTCGCGAGATCCCATTTTGTGCAAATTCGCCCACTCCAGAAGCTGTCACAGCCTGGCCGTGATGGCCATCACGGCCGTGACGCGCGACTGATCTATAAATAAGGCTGCACTGAACAGAAAAGGGGACTGACTTCTAACCTAAAAAAGGGTCCAGAGGGAGGCATTTGGAGGCACTTGGAGGCTATGGCTGGGCTAGGGTTTCAACCCTAGAAGGGAGTTGCTGAGAGGGGTTGCTGTGAAGAAGAAGGAAGGCTCCCATGGAGTTTCTCCTCTCCTTTTCTCCTATTTCCCTGGTTTGGTTTTCTGTAAATATGAGTAACTAATCCCTCATTGTTGGGGTTAGATGTAGCTTTTCTGAACTTGTTGTATTTGATTTGGTGTGTTAATGCAAGTCTTTATTTCTTTATGAGTATGTGATTCTGTGCTTAATGCTTTCCTTGGATTAGCTACCCATAGGAATGATATGTTGCTTTGATAGATGACTGGAAGGTTGGTGTTAAGGCATGCTCATGAATCATATGCCAAGTAATTCAAGAATCTAGGAATAGGTGTTGAATGCTTGCAATCTTATAAGTCTTGACTTAATGCAAAATCTCAGGTTAATCCACCTAAGGAATTAGGGTTTAATTTGGGGTTTTAGGCTCAATGCACCTAAGGAATTAGGCTTGAGTATTTTAGAAAAGGCTTGATTGTCAGAATTGAACTAGGACTTGTGTTGATTACCATTTCATTGCAATTAAGGGAGGATTAGTGTAGTCTAACCCTAACAATCTTAGCCACATCTCTGTTTGCCTTCCAAGTGTTCGATATAATTCCCAAAAGACCAAAAATATTGTTTTGCTTTCTTTATTTTCTGTTTTAATCTCTCATATTATAGTTTAGTCTAGATAGTTGTTAAGTTTGTGAATTGGTAATTGACAACCAATCCCTGTGGATACGATTTTCAGAAGTTATCTGTTCATGGTTGTATCTGGAACAAGAGTGTATCTGTTCAAGAACATTTTCTATATCATCTTCACTAGACCAAGAGACTTAATCACATAGATTGAGGATTCCATCTTCTATGATGATGAAAAAGAGCCTTTCCCTCCTCAAAGGTCAACTGAAAGTTTGTTATATACCATAGTGACCCATTTTCTGATTAATAGATTGAGTCTGTGATGCAGAACTCTTATGTATGAAGAATCTTTATCTGGAAACCTCCCTCCCTTGTACCAATTAATGTGTCTGAACTCCCTTCATCACTTCATATGCTCAATTTCTAACACTTTTCTTGTGTTAAGAGATTATGTCACTATTCTGTCTGAAAACTGTTTCAAATCTGGTTATCACATCTGAACCAAACTTATCTGATATCGAGGATGAAGACTATGCTCTTGTCCCTCAAGTTTCTGTTTATGTGTCTACTCCATCCCAGATTAACTTCTCTGCTACAATTTAGTCTGTGATTAATCTTTTTGAAGAAGAAACAAGGAATATGTTGGTTGTATCTTCTGAGTAAACTGTAGTAGAGGAAGGTCTACAATGTGCTGAAGTGATAATGGAAGAAGCTATGACTGCTGAAGTTTCTGAAACAAGTTTGGTATCTCTTTGATCCTAATATGTTGTCTGCAACCTCTTCAAATCTCCTACTTCTGCTATGATATGATAACTACCATTAGGCAATGATTTTTGATGAAGATATGGTTGAAGCTACCCCTATTCCTGAAGAAGTCCGGCAGCGAGAACAACAAGCTAATCAACATGAAACTAGAGCTAAACAGAATCCTACAGTGGTCAATGATCTTGTAGCCAGAGCTGAACTACGAGGAATGCGCCAAGAAATGAAACAAGTCATGACTCTTCTACATAAAATTCTTCAAAAGATGAATTAATCTATCTTTCGGTGATGTTCCTAATTCACCCTTTTTCTGATATTATGTTTTAAATATATGTCCTTGTTTGAGCCGTTTTTGTGGACTCAGTATGTTTTGATAAGCTTTTTTTCCTTGCCTTCGATTGGAGTTATATTTATCTATTTACTGGATAATGTTTATCTTATATATGAGTGCTAGTACAGACTGTTGTGTTATTTATCAACCTTACTTGTCTGTTTTCTAGCAAAATGCCTCCCCAAAAGGTACCAAAGTACTTTCATTTTTTATAATGACAAAAGGGGGAGAAATAACATGAAGCAATATAGACTAAAAACAAAATAAAATAAGTTTAAAAAGAGCGAGAATGTATGTTAGGATAATACTCTTTGCTATTTTAAATATAGCATAAGTTTAGGGGGGGGGGGGGGGGGGTGTCTAAACTTTCTTGGAAACAAAAGGTTTTGATAATCTCTTATTTGTTAGTGCTAAAGTTTTGTCATCTTTGTCTCTATTGCTTGTTCAATATAAAATCTTATGGAATGTTTGTCATCATCAAAAAGGGGGAGAATGTTAAGTCATAAAGCGTCTGACTTGTCATGCGTCTGACTCACACTCATGTGGCCCTTGTGTGTTTTGATGAAATCAAACATTTAGTAATTGATTTTACATTTAACCATATGAACGTTGCTAATTATTTACATGAGTTGTGTAGACAAATCTTTCTATCTTAGCATAACAAGTCAACAAAAGAATATGAAAGAATCAAATGGTTGCATACAAGTGTCTGAAGTACAATGCGTCTGAAGTCTGACTCATTCAAGCCTACATTAACATCTTTCAGACTTATCAATCTATGAAGATGAATTTCTAGCAGCAGTATCAAAGTAAAGCAATCAATGATTGTCATCTTCACTAAAAGCTAAAGGAAAATGACTTACTCGATCATGAGCAAATGAAAGAATAGAAAGTGTCAAGCAATACTCTTATGGAATACTATTCGTTTTTACTTGACTGACTATGCTTAAGACCAAGAAGCATGAAGTTATCAGTCAGAGTAATGATCAAAGTATTTTAAGAATACAAACACTATCTTCTAAAGTAAGTTGAAAAAAGAAGAAGGATCAAGATTACAGATCATGAAGTCTCACTTCAATGAAGCGTCTATCTCTCTCAGTATGCGTCTAAGCCTCTTACAATGTCATAACCACTTTTCTGTCAGATTAACATGTTTGATTCAAAAGGTATTCAAACATCCACAAGCTTAGAAGATGTACACTAAGTCACTTCTGTGATATTGAAGCACGCGCCATGGAGAAAGGCTCTTTATGAAGGAATCACTTAATCTCTGATTCAAAGTTAGGAGTGATTTGAAATATAGTTAATTAAACTTGAAAGAAGTTTATTAATATATTTCTTATCTTCAATCGAAATCAGAGAAAGGAGAAAAGGCAAAAGGGCAAAGCTATAGAAAAGCATTCCTTATGTTAGTAAAAGAAAAGCTACTTTATCTGAGCCTTTCTTGCTGTTACACAAATAAGGAAAGAACGCTGCCCAAAGCCAGAAAAGCATATATGCTATACTCAGATGTCAATAAGGAATCTCCAACGTTCTTCAAAGAATTTATTATCAATTCAGAACTGCTATTTCTTGAAGAACAAAGTTGAAGACTCTCAAATGCATCTCAACGGATCTTTATGATCAAGTATAAATAGAAGAAGTCGAAGACTGAATGAAAGTGATGTGATACAGTGATAAGCAATCAAAGAAATTACTCATCAGTTGAAAAGCTATATTACTCAAAGAACAGTACTCATCTTATCATATCAATAGCTAAAAGCTCTCATCACTCACATATCTTCTTCACACTCTGAAAAATCATTTGAAGAACTCATCTGCAACTCACCAAGTTCCAAGTTCATATTCACTCTCTGTAGTGTTTAAAGATTGGTTGAATTGCTTTGTAACTTTGAAGCTGTGCTTCAAAACTCTCTAAGCCTGAAGAGGCTTGTTTCAAGAATAATTGTTGAGCCTGAAGAGGCTAGGTGTGCAAATAATACTTGTGGTTGAGCCTGAAGAGGCTAGGTGTGCAAACAATACTTGTGGTTGAGTATGGAGAGTCTAGGTGTACAAATAATACTCGTCTGTAACCTTGATCAGTTAGAGTGTTAAAACTTGGTAAAGTCAAGGACTGGATGTAGCCCAAGGTTTGTGGGTGAACCAGGATAATCTCTTAGTATACTATCTCTCTATCCTCTACTTTATTATTCAGTTGTTTAACTGCTTTTAAGTAACTAAACCCGGCGTGTTATATAGTTGTTGATCAGTGTGTTGTGAAAGGCGTCTGCTCTAAGAGTCACTTTCGTTCACTGATTTTGTTTTGTGTTTCTTAGACAATGATTTTCGAAAACACTATTCACCCCCCCCCCCCCCCCCCCAGTGTTGTTTTGTGCCATTTCAGACAGGTATCAAGCTAAGAATGTCAAGTTCAATGAGCAATTCATGAGGAATATGTAAAGAGGAACTTGAAGTATTCAAAAGAGCAACTTGGAGAATTCAAGAGCAACATGCAAATACAAGGATCAAGCAATCATCAAGACAAAGCTCAAAGGTATATTAGATTTTTAAGACTTAGATGATTGTAAGAGAAAATCTCTCTTAATCATAAATAGCTCTTTAAAGGAAGCATGGAGAAAATCATTTTCATAAAACGCATTAAAAGGAATAAGTTTTGAAAAGAAGAAAATGATTTTTGGAAATAAAACAAAATTCTTTGTCAATACAACCATGTAACTAATGGGTGTCTATCTTTTCTGGAACTAACAAAAGAACAAATGAATTTTGATATTCAGTTCATAGATGTACTACACTGCATCATATGAAATCATATCAATTATTAAATGGTTAACAGAATACAGCCATGTACATAATTTATGTACGCATGTATTCAAGTTTCTGGAAAATCTTATGTTCCTTAATACATAGATGTACTGAATGGGTATACTGGTTGATTAATGAAGATCAGTTTTTTTTGAAAAACATGTACAGTCATGTACTACACAGGTGTACAGTAACTATCACTATGAATCTTGGCTAATACATCCCTGTACTTAACCTATGTACAAGAAACCTGAAACTGAATAACAGAGTCAGTTATCAATCCAAATCTGTTTCTAACTAATCCCAACTGTTAAATTTTGTTTTCTATATAAACTGGGATTGAAAGAACACTTTACAATATACAGAACACATCAATTACAATATGAGAGTTCAATTTGTGAAATCATGCATCTTCTTCATTGAGCTATATTGTGAAATAGAGAGTGCTCTTCTTATAGTTCTTCAATTTGTGTATCTGGCTTTTGAGAGTTTTAGATCAAACCTTTTTCTTTCTATTTGATTGTAAGAGAGTGGGAAATCTCTTTGTGTGATTAGGGTGAGGCATCCCTAAGGTTAGAAAGAACAATTGTTGAGGATTTTCATAAGGGTGTGGTATCCCAAAGTGGAAAAGTGCTATGTGGTGTTAAAGGTTTTTCAAGACCCTGAGTAAAGCTTGCTCTGTTAGTGTGTGAAAACCCACATGTGGAGTGGGGAATGGATGTAGGTCACAGTGGTGGTGACTGAACCAGGATAAACATGGTTGTGTGATGATCTTTAAACTTAAACTCTTTAATTTATGTTCATGCGCATATAAACTGAGTTCGTGATGTTCATTGTTCATTATTGTTTTAGTTCTTGATGCTTAAAACTAGAACTGAACCTTGAGCAAATTGAGATCCAATCTGAATTGTGATAAATCTGTTCTTAAGGCCTAATAACTGAACTGAACTTACATGTTTTGTTCTTGATTGTTTATGACTAAAATCCGAATAGTGCATAGCCTGTTCTTGAATTCTAAAGGCTGAATTGAATTATGCATAATATGTTTTGTTAAGTTTAGAACTCATTCTGAATTGTATCTAAACTGATCTTGATTCATCTTATCTTCATCTTACATTCAAGATTTGAGAAAACTCCTTTTCTGTATTAACAAAGATCCTGAGCCAAAAGTTTTGGAAAGTTTGTGAAGAGTTTTTAAGTAGAAAAAAGTTTTTAGAAAACTCAATTCACCCCCCTCTTCTTGAGTGTTTGAAGTCGAACCAACAAAAAAAATGTTGGTGTTCATTCGTGAATCATGACGTCATCCCATTAAACAAATTGAATCAAGTCTTCTTGAAATATTGGTGTTTGTTGAAAATGAAAGAATTGAGAAGGAAGATTGCAATGCCAAAAACAAAATCTTCACTAAATTCACTAGAGGTGTTGAGACTAATTAAAAGAAGAGTGAACAGCTTTCTATATTCACGTTGCATTTGGATAAACAACTTACTTAAATATAAGTTAAAAACAACTTATTTTTATAAACTTCTTTGCCAAGTTTTTACCAATAAACAAAAATGAATTCATATACAGATCATAAATTATTTTAATAAACTATTTGTATAATTTTATTTTCATAAGCTATTATCATAAGCTTAAATAAACTCTTTATAAACTCTTCGAAATGCATCTTATATAAGCATGTGTCTAACTTTTAGATTATATGAGTGAAAATTCCCTTTATGACCTAAGTAATATTTTCACTTAAAAGAAAAAAATCTATAGTCAAGAAAGAAATTGACCAAATTGAAGGAAAAGATCGTGTACATATATCAATGCAATAAATTTTGGTATATGCCTGTCATGCCTACAAGTTACATATTATGTTCAATTCTATAAAAAAAACATGCTCTTACTTGATTCTTGGATTGCTATTGCATAATCGATTTGTGGTTTTTTAAGCTTCATCTGGAACTATATCTTGGTTCTATTTGTACATCGACGCACCATTGATCTGACCAAGCTTAATAATGAAATGGATTGTAGAGTTGTCCATTCAACTTTGTAGTTAAATTTTGTTATAAACCAAGCTCTCTAACGCCGACCCTGTGAGGGTCCTAAACGTCGCTGGTTTGCGCAGCTCCTCTCTGTGGACGCCATCCCGCATCATGCCGTTCAAATTTCTATGGCCGTGCTCACCAGCCTCTTGACACCGCCCCCACCCCAGCAAATCTGGATCCTCCCTCTCCACCTACCGCTGCCACCGCCAACCCATCACCTCCGGTCAGATCTGTTCCTGAACGTAGATCATGATAGCCAGCCTCCTTCCATTTGCCCTTTCGCACGATCCTCTTTCTACCATTTCACGATGGCTTCCGCCTCCCAATCAGTTTCTGTTCTAGGATCTTGGTTCTAGGGTCAATTTTTGTTTTTATCTTGGACGGGTTCTTGATTTATCATGACTTGTCCTTGGACATTTCTGAATCCGGAATCTCCTTCGAATGCCTCACCTCCACAGCGAAAATCTTTTGCTCAGGCTTTGAATGGTTCGTTTGACATCCCGGTTAGTCAGCTTCCTCGGTCGTGCGTGAATGGAGACTCTGTCTCTATCAAAATATCTGAGGATGAATATCAAAGGGTGTTGGAAGGTTGCAAAAACAACCTTCATGGCCGCTTGTTGTTAAAGGGTGATATCCTTGTAAAGATCTCTTACCTACATGACAAACTTTCAAAACTATGGACGCCTTTGGGTCAATGGAAGATGATTTCATTAGGAAAGGGATTCTATGAATTGAGTTTTTCTTCTCAAAAGGATTTGCATAGTGTCTTGGCAGTTGGGTCTTGGAACCTTCAACCAGGGCTATTGTATCTTTTTCAGCGATCTCCTGATTTTATTCCTACTAAGCAGAAACAATCTCCTGCTCAATGCTGGGTTAGAATTCATGACTTGCCGCAGGAATATTGGTGCTCAAAATTGTTATTTGAAATTGCAGGCGGTTTAGTTACTCCAATAAGTTTGGATGAAGCTACCCGTACTCGGGCATATGGTCACTATGCTCGAGTCTTAACGGATGTTGATTTAATAGGGAAATTGCTCAAGGAGATTATGGTAGAACGTGAAGGTTTTGCATTTCCTATCGGTATCGAATATGAGAAGATTCCTTCTTTTTGTTCTCATTTTAAATCAATTGGGCACTTGGCTTCGACTTATAAATTTTCCATGGAGAAATTAGTGCATAAGGATCCGCCTTTGGTGCATAAGACTAAGCAAGCTTATGTCCCTAAGGTTCGAGAGCAAAAATCAATTGACGTTAATGGGCAGAATGATACACCACACGGCGAAAAATTGAGTGATAGTGAATCGGTTGAGACAATATATAAGGATCCTTTATCCCTGATCATGTCTCAAATTCCATTCCACATAACTCATCTTCGGTTGTAAGAAATGATGTTAATGGCTCTACAGAGAAGATCTCAACTTCTGCTGCAACTAATGTTGACTCTACAGTCAAGGATACTCGGGCACCTGAGCATTCCATAGCTACCGGTTCGAAGGGTACTCCGACCATAGTGTCCGTGCACTCCAAGGCTAACTGTGATTTAACAGTTAGTGGTAAGAATCTTGAGACTCCTGAGATTAATGTTCAAGATCTTAACGCTTTTCCAACTGTTGTTCAGAATGATGATAATGTTGTTGATGATGGTTTCAAGGTGGTTACGTCCAAATCTCAGAAGAAGTATAACCTGAGATTGAATAAAAAACCTAATTCTAGGTATGCTTGATTATCGTTTATTCTGCATGGGTTTTGGTTTTTGTCCCCCCATGTTATTGTTTTCTTTTTTATTTTATTAATAAATTTATGGTGACTTGTCACCTTGCTTTAAAAAAAAAAAGAATCCAATCTTTTAACTTAGGAGCATCTCCACAATGCGATTTTTTTTTTGGGTCTCTTGAGTTGTATGTGATCTAGCCAAATCATTTTTTATTTTTAATTCAAACACCTCTCTATTTCAATCATGCAACTGTTCTTATTAAAAAGTTAATCAAATGGGGTAGAGTACCCCTTGTACTCCATTCAATACTTTTTGGCTTATAAAAAAATTCAAATACATCCCAAGAGTTATCCACATTTTATATTTTATTAACAGTTTTAAATATATAAAAGTAAGGTACGTAGTTTAGGGGTTGTTTGGGTAAGATGTGCTATCATAAATGTCTATTTAAATTAGTTTTAAATTATAAATTATTTCAAGTAAATGATTTAAGGTGAAGGCTATGGTGCACCATCAACCAAAGTGGTGCAGTGGCGCACCACCCAAGTGGCATAATGTTAACCATCCCTTTGGCCATATGGATTAGTTGACTATTGACTACAAAAACTATTGAAAATTCAAACTCACCTTTTGACATTTTAACTAACCCAAGTGGCAAAATTAGTGGATAACAATATTGTGCCACTTGGGTGGCGCCTCACTACACCACTTTGATGAGTGGATAGGGTGGTGCACCTTAGCCTTCACCATGATTTAATCAATTATCATATATATTTTTTAAATATTAAATTTCATGTTAATTTTTTTATGAACCTCCCTAAAGCTTCATGTTTACTTGAGGCAAAAATTTCAAAGGTATGAGAATGCTAGCACTAACAATATCTTGTCTTGTCCCTTCAATATAACTGAGAGAATTTGGCCGAAATTGTAACCAACAATGATCACCTATCATGTTCTCTGACCACTTTATAAATCAAATATGGAACAACTACTTTTGTATTGCCATGTCCCTTACTTTTTCCAAATCAAACGCATTCTAAGTATATTTGAATCACTCAATTTTGTTACAGTGTCACTTGTTAGGATCCTAGAGGCCAATGAGTCACCTAACTCTAAAAGGATCTATTATGTATTTGTTAGTTTGTTATAGTTGTTACTTAAGATAATTAATGTGTGCTATGGTGTAGTTGTCTTAGTGTGGGTATGCACCAACCCTATATAAACATTGTATGACCTAATGGTTAGAATCAATGAATGAAGAATTAAGTCTTTTTCCCTCTCTTGTTATCTTCTTAGGAGGCCCTCTACCCTTGAAGTAGAGTTATCATCCCCAAATCCATCATCAATCACTTTCCCCTCATCCCCTCCATATCCCTATCCCTAACAATTGGTCCAACTCACCAACCACTTCCAGCACCATTTCCACCACTGATGAGTGTGATTTCACCTCATATTTCTTTGTCATTTTGCATGCATTTTCATATAGTTTAGGCATATTTAATTTGATTTTTGTTAGTTTTTACCTTGGAACGGGTAAGGCGGTTTTGTGGTGTTGTTTTGCATGAGTTAAGGATTAAAATGCTCAAGATTAACCATGATGGAGCTTGCATGAAGATGGGGCTAGAAAAGTGAAGAAAATGAGCCAAATAGAGCCCATCACGGCCTAGCCGTGATGACCATCATGTTGGGAATTTGCGTATAAAAAAAATAATGCAGCGGAAAAATTCCCATCGAAGGATCCTTGCGAATGGTCACGATTCATGGTTAGAAGATTTACCTCTTGAAGCGATGACAGTTGATTAAAATCGTCTATCACGAACACCACACGAACGTTGTCTCTAAGGTATCCACACGAGCAGATTCCGTGAACCTCCAACGTCACGAACCCGAAGCGTCTCTGTCTCACAGTGCTAGCTTCGAAAACAGAGACTTGCTGCTCACTATCACTCTCTATGTGTGGCTAGGGTAAAATAAAAACCGTGTAGGCACAATAGCTTATGTGGTCTACTTATAGCATCACCTCCTTAAGTGAGTTAGCGAGCAACGTTTGACCTAAGCCCCATGTACTATGCGCTAGGCCCAATAGAAAAGTCCAACTCTCCTTTTAATGCTTCTTTTAATCCGCTCTTATGTGTGTGACCCTATAGGTTCCCAAAACGTTAGTAGTAATATTAAATCCCATTTAATATTACAAACAGTGAGTGGTATCTAGCAATACATCACTGCTACCTAAGTAGTGAGAAAGTCAGTGATTTGACGAAACCTTTCTGTGACAAATATTCATGTGCATTATTATCCCTTTGTCCATATATCTATATGGAACACAAGACATAGAATGTGTCACCCTTGTATGGTTCAATATCATGTTCCCTGATACCCGAGTAGACCTAACAACAAATGAGGTCAATATCTCATATTGACTCATTTCAGTACGGCCATACATTTTACAGTCTCACTCTATCAGGGGGACCCACAGATATTACTCCTGTTATGTAGGAGGGACAAATTCCATCTAGGTCAATCACATCCCTCTGCATGGCTCGTGGTATGCCCAATGTCCATCTTTATAATCATCATATTACATATGACGTTTGACGATATTAAAGCACACGACTCCTCATGTAGGGATCGTAGCGATTTCAGGTCGAAGGATTGCATACACCATTGTCACTATGAGAACTACTTATGACACTCACACAACGCTCCATGTAGTGTTCTCATGGTGGTTCAATCCAGTACATCATTACTCTAATGTATACCTATGTGGCGACTCGATATCTCATATCCATGACCCGTGAGATATGGTCATCAGTCAGCACACATAATAGTCTCAATGTATTATTATTGTCCTTATTAATAAAATACTTGACTACGAATATTTAAGAATAGGATTTCATTGTTCAATAGTGTCTCACGATCAAGTCATATACTTGATATTCTATTAAACTGAAATTTCTATTCTAAGGACTTTATTATGTTTAAACAAGTAACATAATAAACTGGAATGCCTCATATCATATATATATATATATAA
The DNA here is from genome assembly GCA_030762895.1 of Sophora flavescens. Classification (NCBI taxonomy): domain Eukaryota; kingdom Viridiplantae; phylum Streptophyta; class Magnoliopsida; order Fabales; family Fabaceae; genus Sophora; species Sophora flavescens. Next base: position 243,210,728 of record CM061063.1, on the reverse strand, counting down.
TAGCAAGATACAAATGAAATTCTAAGAAATACACTGTTCTCTAGGGCACCAACACATCACGGCCTAGCCGTGATGACCATCACGGCCGTGATCGAGTAGAGCTTAAAAGAAAGAATGGAAAAGTCATAACTGATCACGGCCAGCCCGTGATGAGCATCACGGCAGTGACATGTTAGCTGAACCAGACACTCACAAGCAGAACTGATCACGACCTAGCTGTAATGAGCATCACGGCCATGACAGACTAATCAGTGAAGCAGCACCTAAGGCAGAATCCGTCACGGCCTGGCCGTGATGGCCATCACGGCCGTGACGCGCAATATTGGGATCTGAAGAAACTGATTTTCATCTAAATTTGTATTTGATTGGGATTCAAATTACCCTAATCTATAAATAGGGCAATCAGGCAGAGACTCTAAGAGACTTTTTTGGGCTGCCACACTTAGGCAAAATTAGGATTCTCTCTTCTTCTTCTTCTCCTCTTTTATGTTTTATTTTATGTTGTTGTTAATCAAGCTTGTCATCACCATGTCAATGCTTGAGTAGTAGCTTTATTTATAGGGATTGGGGCTATGCCCAAGATCTGTTTTTATGTTATGAATTGATGTTTTACCTTTGTTAATTTTGATTTTGGTTTAGATCTGATTTCTATTGTTTTAATTACTCGTAAATTCGGTGGTCACTTATTTGCGTGTCGTAGATATTCTAAGGAGGAACCTAGCGGTGAACTTAGGTATCGGATCTATAGAATCAGACTTAGGACTTAAATCATGAGAGTTAGAAGCGGTCCTTCGAGGATTAATGAATTGTCACAAAGCGTAAAGGGTTTAATCTAAATTCAACTAGCACGAGAGTAGGGGTTGGTTTAATTGGGCATGGTTTTTATAACCCGAGAGTGAGCATTAACTAATTTAGGATAAATTCGCCTTCAAAGCAATTTAGATTATTAACGAGGGGTAGTCAATTTAGTAACATAATCAATCTTGGTTGTAACCCAATTCCTAGGAATCTCTTTATATTTGAAAAACCCCTATTTGAATTGCTTTCTATTTTAATTGATTGCATTTGATTTTCTGGTTAATTCTTATTACAAAAATCAAAACCTTTTCAAAATCTTTTTTTTATATAGTCCAGTTTAATTGATTTAGTAATTAGTTTTGATTTGAGATCACGATCTCTGTGGGATCGATATCTTTTTGTTACTTGACGACGAATCCGGTACACTTGCCGTAATCTACACCATCAACCACCACCAGCATCTTAGCCACCTCCACCAACCCAGCTCTAACATTTGGTGCTTTCATCCTTGAACCATGCCTCCCCATTTTCCTCTTACCCAGTTCAAAAAATCAATCACTGCCTCAAAACTGCATTCACCAAACTCAAAGCTTCACAATATTCATACAATGAATCATTCCTCCAAACCATAGCAATTCTGAAAACTGAACTCCAAGCCCTTAGAAACCAGCCTGCATACCCAACACCCACAAACCAGATTTAGCACCCACACTTCCCACCTCAACCAGTAACCTTCGCCACTGAGACTACCCTAGAGGTCACGCCCAATTTTACCTTCCCTCGAACCCACGAAACATTGAAAGAGCTCGTTGCCGAAGAAGAGAAAGTTGAGGACGAATACCTGGTCATACCTTGCTGCGTACATCGGAGGTATGAGACCATCGTGGTCGACATGGATAGCGTCAACGCCGAAATCAATCAGAATACTCACCATCCCCGTCTTAACCTTCTTGGAACCCAATACTTGGGTTTGCCTCTAAAACTTCAGTCTCCCAGCATCTTCGTCGTGGGTGCTCCGATCTTGGCCCTCTTTACCGAGCTACAACCAGAAGAGATTCCCCTGCCGGAACCACCCGATTTAGTCGTCGTGCGCTGCCTTCTTCCATATCAGAGGATCCCCTCAATCCATCGCGTTTCGAGTCTGGTTTCGTCTCCTCCGTTGCAGTCGAGAACATCACCATCAAGTACGTTAAAATCTTCCTCGGTTCAGTCAAGAACGACACCAGTGTGGGTACCTTTGATGACGACGAGCCGCCACCAAGAGCAGCAGCATCTAGCTGGCCTCGGGTCCTTGGGAGCCTCGGAACACAGAACACATGGGTTTTCGTTTTTGAGGTGGGCGACACTATAACAGGTGTCCTCCACTCCACCGCGAGTCGCCATCTCCAAATCAAGCGTTTCAGCAGCATCACGTCCCTTCCGGATCCCCTATCTCCGATGCCGTCGTGTGCGTCTCTATCAACTGCGTTTTAGTCTTCTTCTGTTCGATCCATCACATTTCCAGTCTAGTTTTCTGACGAGCCGTCACTGTATAGCAGGAAGATGGACGCGCATAGTATGAGGACTGGACTGGTATTTCAGAAATTAGGTTCATTTTTTACCCTAATGGGCCAAGCGCAAACTCCTAATTCTGTTTATACAAAAGAGGTTTCCCGATCACACTTGCAACATGGTGGGCCTATGCTAAAAACTGAAAAAAGGGTCCAATTTACCACAGAATGGATAGTGTTTCAGGAAGTGTTTGGGCCACAACTTACTCTTCGATTTGAAGCAGGGGTAAAGTGGGGAAGCAACCAAGCAAACTCACTAATTGACCTAATGGGTCAGGCCCATGTCATGAAGGAAGAGCAAGGCACTACCAGATTTCAAAGAACTCTTGTTGGCTGTGTAATTCATATTGGGCCTATTTCTCATAATATTTTCAACATTGGGCCCCAATCTTTAATTCTTCCACAACACAAACAACGACATATGTTTAGTTTCTCAGTGAGCATTGGCAAATGGCAACAATGGGATCCCAGTGGACATTTGAAAATGCCCTCTGCGACTAGGTCATCTCAATTCAAGCAGTGGGACCCAGAAATTTGTTTTAGGGTCAAATTTGTACAACCTTGAGGACAAGGTTGATTTGATGGGATCAGTAATGTTAGGATCCTAGAGGCCAATGAGTCACCTAATTCTAGAAGGATCTATTATGTATTTGTTAGTTTGTTATAGTTGTTACTTAAGATAATTAATGTGTGCTATGGTGTAGTTGTCTTAGTGTGGGTATGCACCAACCCTATATAAACATTGTATGACCTAATGATTAGAATCAATGAATGAAGAATTAAGTATTTTTCCCTCTCTTGTTATCTTCTTAGGAGGCTCTCTACCCTCGAAGTAGAGTTATCATCCCCAAATCCATCATCAATCACTTTCCCCTCATCCCCTCCATATCCCCATCCCTAACATCACTGCTTTAATCTTGTGATATAATAATTTAGACTGGTTTCAGTCAAGTGCGAAACTAGAGTTTCTGCCATTTGACTTTGCAGGAATTCAGAAAGATTTAAAAACAAGTCAATCCCGATAGAAATTTCTACGAATTTGATTGTTTCTGCCACCAATTCTTATGCTTCAATATCAAAAGGTATGATGTCTAATTCAATAGAAGATTTTCAGATCTTGAAGTTTTTCTCAGTTGCAACTCATCATTATAAAGCTCCTTCTATTAATGAAGTCATTTGGCAGCATCCTATATGTGGTTGGATTAAATGTAATTCGGATGGTGCTGCTAAAGGATCCCCGGGTCATGCTGCTTGTGGTGGTTTGTTTAGAGACTATAGAGGAGATTTTCTTGGTGGTTTTCCTTCTTATCTGGGAATTCAAAAAGCTCTATATGCTGAGATAGTTGTTGCAATGGAAGCTAATGAAGTGGCTTTTAGAAATGGATGGAGATTCCTTTGGTTGGAATGTGATTCAAAAATTGTTGTGGATGCTTTCTCTTCAAACCATTTGATTCCTTGGAAATATTTTAAAAAAAAGGTGGAAGAACTGTTTGATCCTATGTAATCAAATGAATGTTAGAGTTTCCTGTGAGTATAGAGAAGGAAATATGTGTGCTGATAGATTAGCTAATCTTTGGGTTTCTAGTCTCTCTTCTAGTTGGTGGGATTTTCTTCCAGATTGTTTAATGGAAGACATTTTTAGAAATAAATTAGGTCTTCCTAATTATAGATTTTCATAGACTTTATTATTTCATGGGTTTTGATAAAGTCCCCCATGTTTTTTGTATTCTTTATCTTTTTTCTATTAATGATACTTAATTGATGTGTTGTAGATGATTGTTCGAGTATGGGGTGCCAACTTATTTGGGATGCTTCTATCTGTAGTGATGCTTTTGCACGTCAACAATCTTTTAGCTAAAAAAATAAAGGTGCGAAACTAGAGTTTCAAAAATACAAATAAAAAACCTTGAACCATTTTAATTAGATCCTTTTAAGTCATATAAATTTAAACATATTTTATGTATTGAGGTATATAAAACTAATTATATTATAATGTGCCTAATAGCCTATTACAAATGAAGTATTACTTTAAGTAACTTGTCATTATTTCAACATTATCATAACTTTTAAAATATCAGAATAAGTATTTGGGATAACCTAACCAAGATATTTGAAAACATGAATAAAAAAAAAATCTTGATACATCTAATTAAATTTTTGTATTCTTCTGATAAAAAAAAATAAAGTAATAAATGAGCATAATTATTTTTTAAAAATATATATTTTTCAATATTTAATTACATCTTTTTTTTTATCTTTTTCCTTTTTTGACTTTTTACTCATAAAAAATTGTTTCTTGGGTGCCTTCTTACTTCCAACACTGGCCAAATGCATCTTCCAAATTTTAATTCCTTCCAACTCTAAATAAAATGAACTACATCGACGAGTTTCAACTTGTTCATTAATTTTCTTTTCCAAGCAGCACCAGTATGGCAAACTCAAAGGCATCTCTTTCCATTGGCCTTTTAGTTTTTGTTTTCCTATCTTCTCAAGTCTTGGCCCATGATGAAAAGCGCGAGGCCAATCGTTTGAGTGAGATACTCTGTGACCTTCATGCTTAACAGTAGTTATATAAAGTTAATTTCCATGTTTTTGCCAATATAAGGATACCTTGTTTCCTAACCGTCCTATTGATATTATTATTTTGTTGTTGCTTGATTTATAATATTATTTGTTAGCTTCTCTCAACCGTAAAATTTCCTTAGCTTGACAAGTTTTATGAACTTAATGATGTATATAGTTTGATGTATTAATAGTTTAAAAATATTTTAGACTTGTATATAATGATATGAATGACATTTTTAATAAGTTTGATATCTTGTGGTAGCTGTTAATATAAATTATATAATATATTCAAAATTTTGTCAACACTTACAGAGAGAGAGAGAGAATAGATATGCCTTCTTGTGTGTGTCCAAACCGTATAACTATGGACACTACATATATATAGTTATTAAACACATTTTTTTCTATTATTGTTCACCATATAGATACTGATAGCATTCATCCTGCTCGTGCCGCTGCTAATAATAATCATCCTCCTGCTGCTAATGATAATCGTTCTGGTGGTCGTCCCGGTGGTGGTGTTGCTGTTGCCAGTTATTCTCAAATAACTTTTTCAGATCCTCCTCCCCCGTGTTACGCTTTCCTGATCAAAAAGCAACTGGTTACAATCCCTCAAAGTTGAACGACATTGGTGAGATACATTAGAATTTTGAAAGTTGTGTATTTACCTTCGTTCCCATATAAGAATTAGGCACATGTCCTAAATTTTCACACAATAATAAATTTTCCTTTCCTCTTAAATTCATATTGCAATATTTAAATATTTAAATGTTCATACATTAGAATTAGTTGGCTTGTTTGATTTTATCCGGTGCATTAATACTATGTTATAGCAGTGTGTGCATGCTTTTCAAAGCGAGAAATTATCACAATAACATTTTAAATATTAGTAGTAATTATTAAATAATATTTTAAATCATGTTTGAAGAAAAAGTATATTTATAGTTAATTTTATTTTAAAATACAATATTGACTTATTTTTATAATTAAATTTATAGGGTCTATATAATATATCTCAACATACTTTTTACCCACTCAATTCTTATGCAACAATTGCACAAAGCTATAATAAAGTGGTTACTCGTAGTGGCCACTCTATGCAACCCCGTTGTAAATGCTGTTAAGAAGCACACAAAACATTAAGCTACACATATATGTTCTATAGTGGTCAATCACAGCCCAATAAACTTTAACCAATGATAGATCATTGCACTGAGCCCAACCAATATGTACACGCTTCTCATATCCCGAATCTCGTTTTTGCTACACGCGTTTCAATTGGCATAAGTTGTACACATGGAATTTGTCTCATGAGACAAAGGATAGAATTCATGGTACTACTTGCTTGGTATATCTTGATAAGATAACGTACAAAGTACAAATCCAAGAAAGGGAAAAAATCTGTATGTGGTCTTTTAAAGAAAAATGTTAAAGTAACAAGTTGATTGGTTAAGAAAATATCATAACCAATATGTGTTGCCATCCAGAAGCTTCGGATCCAATTGTGATTAGCTTTCAGGTAGAACTGGGGATGTAGCATCTATAGTGGTCATGTACGAATCACTCAACAAGGTTTGGAGATTTTGTTGGAACAAAGACAATGCAAAAATGAATATATGCAAAAACTCCGTGTTTGACATATGGGTATTCATTGATTTGGTCAAAATCTTTGAGGAGAAAGAAACTCTTATCTTAGTCCATCATAAAGCAGAGAATCTGTTTTCCAATGCTTTTACATCTAGATTTAATGTCTTGTCACATATAAATTTACAATTTTTTGTCGGCTTATAAAAAAAGCAATTTTTTTATGGTTGATGTTTTTCTAAATCTTTTGTCACAAAATGAAAATTAGAAGCAAATGTATGGTAAGCTTAAGGGAAAACCAAAAGATATGAGGGGGAGGAATATGATATACTTGCATAGAAATTATATAATATATCACATGTTCACTCAATTTTAAGTAGTTACGTCTATGGCTCTTCAAGATGGCATTTGGTATAAGACATATTTCGATATTAATTTTGAAAAAATAAGTGAGGAATAAAAGTTTCTCACATTTAATATAAAAAACTAAAAAAGCATTTTCAGGGATAAAAGATGCTCATAAATAATTTTGTGAACGAAACTTAAATTTTTTATTTTCATTTGTATTGATGAGAAAAAAATATTCCCGAGAATAAGATTCATAAGAATGTAGTTTACTTTAGAATAAAATGAACCAAATGTGTCACCTAAATGTAAATTGCAATATTAATATACTTTTGTCAATTTGGGCTAAGGACAAATTCAAGCACCAATTTTGTCTCCATATACCTAGGTGGCATCTAAGGTGAAGCAGTAATTGACAAAGTGCTACAGCCATGTTTCAGTTTTTATAGCTATTGGATATAATAGAAAATAAATCAACGGATTAGATTTATAGATCCAAAAAAAAAGTTTATCGATGTTTGTGTGTGAAAAGACTAAAATGCCCCTAACCTAACCTATCTTAGTTAAATGACAACCATGGTTAAGGCAAGACAACTTAAAATTTGCTTCTTCATCCTTCTTGTGGTCACAATTCAGCCACACCTCTTACACACCCTCATCACTCATTTGTCATGATTACTTTGGGTGTGAAATGTCCTTAGACTTTAAAGGAATTACAAGTTGGTCCCTAAGTGATTTTACCATTATGTCCTTAAGTGACAAATTTTAGACATCCTTGCCCCTAAGTTACATGGCCTCAACCCCTCCAAACTTGGTCATTTTCACTCATTTACCTTCATTTGCTTCATCATCTTCACCATTTACTCTAAATTCTCAATAACACCATAAGCAAATTTGTAATATCCTAACTTCCATCACGATATTACTAAGTAAATATATATAAACCTGATTGTAGCATAAGGAATAATAGTTAAACATGGAAAATTTTGAGACTGAGTGAAACATTTATACAAGATACTTTTGTAGAATTGAACATAGTATTTGGGTCAATTTAATACAAATAAGTATTTCACCCCAAATTTACAATTCAATCTCAAATAAAATCGACTCTTAGTAAGACTCCAACTTTGACCCGACTGTGAAATACTATGTTAACCTGGGACACTATTGGATGACTGTCAAGCAATCTCTGAAGCTTGCTTACCAGTTTCCAATATGTACCTGTTATCTGAAACAAAAAGGAGCCTAGTGAGAAATAAATCTCAATGAGCTCCTGCTTCAAGCAAAACATATGAATAATCAATATATTGTTTGATCATTCTCATTAAAATACATATATTTACCTATATGCACACATATCATAAATAACCTCACAGTGGTAGAGTCTGTCATAGCCCTCTTATAACTCACCCTTTCATCACCAGCTCTTTTTACCGGGTCCTTACTTGGACTAAGTTATTTGATGAAAATGAATCTAAGCATAGGCATTTTAAGTATAAAAACATTTACTATGTACCTCAAGTGTGAGCGGAAATAAGGCATGGATAGTTTAAACTGGTTGATATGGAAGTCAGATCTCTATGACAACAATTAGGCATCCTTTAATTGCCAGTACCATATCCTAGCCTCCAAAAATGAAGGACTAACAAAACATCTCACCCACATAGATATTGTGGCCTTAAGTAATGGCTAGAATAGTTATGAAACCTTAAGTTTTACTAAACATAGACCATTTTAAATTTTTAATGCCATGCTATGATTCATTTTCTTATACATCTTCTCCAATGGAAGGCAATTTCATCAAGCATTCAGTAACTATACCAAAATGATGGTTTCATTAAACATCCACTATCTTATAACTTGTACAAACCAAACTTAACATCCAATAACCAATAAAACTGAACATAAAACCACAAAGAACATCATAATAATTACAATTGTAACTATTATTCATGTTTGGACTGAACTAGAACACATAGGGAATTCATTCTACACAAATCAAGTGCCATTATACTTACAGTTATCTAATCGGAATTTTCAGTAACTTGGAACAATGTTTTCCCCACTAAAGCTTTATCAGAATTAGGTCTTCCAAAGCCTAAATGGTAGCAAAACAATTCTATTTTCTAATGGCATATGAATAGTTCCAGTCCAGTAGCTGTACGGGGAGTTATAGCCAGAACAATACAACAGCATAAAACAAATTGTTTTTGACAGGAACTTGCAAGTCAATTTTCTCAGCCAATACTTAACTAAATTTAGTCATTCCAGTGTCCATTTTGTATCAAATTTTGTCTAGTTTCCAATGGTTCAAAAATCATTTCAAAACGACCTCAGTGGAGGAAGTTATCGACGAAATACTGATAGGGTATCAATACAAGTTTGGAGACTAATTTCTCCCCCTTTAACAATTTCACCAAAATCAGCCCCTAACCTTGCATGCAATCGAAAATCAGTGGTGCCACACATCATGCAACACCAAAATAAGAATGTAATAGAGGTAATAAATCACTTAGCAAAAATTTGGGATTTATGGTCACCCAATGTTACAAACAACAAGAACTCACCTTGTTTGGCCGGAAAATGCACCGACAGCGATGGCGGTGGTGAAGCAACGGTGGTCAAATTAAAAAATGAAAGGTGGAGAAGAAAGAGGATGATGAGAGGAGCTTGGATCTACAATTTGTTTTGTCAATGGTGATCGAACGATGACCGAAGAATGATGCTTACCATGGTGGTCAAAAATGAATGTTCTCCAATCTCAAAATTTCTTGAATGGTTTTGTAGAGGAGAAAGTGAGGAGTATTTCTATGGTTTTAGTTTTGTGAGAGGAGCCTTGCGGTGGCCGGAAACTTAGAGAGAAGGCTAAGAGAGAAGAGAGAAAATGAGAGGTGGGGTTATGCTTCTGAAAGTAAAAGAAGAAAAGAGAATAAAGAGGTAGGAAGAAGAAAGAAAAGAAAAGAAAAAAAAAACATTAAAGAAAGGATGTGGAGGGGAGGTGGGTAACATGACTTTCTTCTTAACTAGGGAAAAGAGAATGAAAATGTTATTCTTCTTTTATTTTTCTTATTTTGTCTCTAAATCTCTTTTTCTTTTAAAAAAGAAAAACTAAAATTGAATAGAATAAAATTTGAAGGTAAGTTTTCTTCGAACCATATTCAAAATAAAATATTTTTCTGAACATATAATAATAGTGACAATAACGTAATATTATTGTCTAGCAACCGTGGTTATGCTGCAATAACACAATGTTAACGCACCCAGTAAAAATAATTTGATAAGCAAATAAAATAAATAAGCTAAATCACATAAAAATAAATATTTAACTGTTTAATAAAACTAGCTATCAAATAAACACATATATATATATATATATATAATTATCGGATGTTACAAAATTTGTGAAGAACTTACTCTATTCCTTTCAATTTCTCAACATCCAAGAGGCATACCTTACTCTCCTTGATCAATAAACATCACCTTCTTCTAAAATAAATAGGCTGCCAGGCTAGGGTTGTAAGCCTGTGCGCCAGTCACGGCTTAGGTTTTGGGTCATAATCCAAATGGTATATACGACCAGAATCTATACAATGATAGATTAAAATGTGATGTTACTATTTTAAAATATGTTTAAATTTTACCGTAATCACATTTAAAAAAATTTATACCCAAGTTTTATGACCTAAAGCAAATAAATTTATGAAAGAAACCAGCAAATTTCTTTTTAATTTATTTCCGTATGTGTTTACAAAGTAGTGCCCAAGGGGGGGGTGTTACAGAGTGGTATCAGAGCTGATCGAGTCTTTCGGGAACCATGGGGAATAGGTCCGTTAGGTTTTTGTTCTGTGATCTCTGGTTAGATCTTGTTTGAAATTGTTTCATTGCCGAAAGAATGTGTGTTGACACACAAGTATGTATGTTTTGTTGGGTTCTAATTGGGTTGAGACCTTGTGAGAACTCATGTTCAGTAAATGGTACTTATGTTCATGTTGACACGTTCTTTTATCCCTTGGGGATTGTGTCAAACATTTGAGCGAGGTACCTATCGTGGAAGATTTTCCGGGAGCATTCCCTGAGAATGTTCTAGGTTTACCATTGCAAAGGATATTGAGTTTTCAATCGATCTAGTTTCTAGATTCGGTGTGATCTCTATCACTTTGTGTAGGATAGCCTACAAAGTTAGTCGAGTTAGATGACTTGTCTTAACGGGAAGATTTGTTGTCAGGATAGTTTTGGGACCATGTGCCTTGCGAGGAGCATCGATGTTGTTCATAAGGATGAAGAATTAGTTTTGTGGAAGTGATCACAGATGGTGATTGAAATCCGTATATGGTTAGGCTAACCGATTTTTATCAAAGGTTCATTGAGGAACTATCTAAGACCTTGGAGCCATTGGCTCGCCTTACGAGGAATGATCAACTCTTTCCATGACTGATAGACTGACTAAGTTGTCGGTCATCGTACATAGTTCAGAGAGGAATACGGAAGCCATCAGCGAACCGGATTTTGTGTGTTTAAAAAGTCCTTCGTGCTTGCTTGAAGTCGAGATAAGCCAATCCTAATCTTCATTCTTAGAATGAGTGTCATATGTTTAAGAAAAACTTTTCACTGTCTTATTTGATTCTTTATGAACTTGTCAATTGACAATTGTTCCTCAAATTTTTGTGATTATATTAGACAATCACAGCGGTACACTTTGTACATGAAAAACTCAATTTTCTAACCTTGATTTAAAGTCTATCATGACTTATCAATTGATTCTGATAGTCTGAATTTTTTTTGGACTATTATTCTTTTAAATCGTTGTGTAGTAAAGTTCTTGTGAAAGAAGGAACTTTATTAGATTCGTGTTTGTAAACGTGTACCGATCATGCATTTTTAAAACCACGAACCTACTAAAGAATCTTATTACCTAAAGAATATTTGTGTATCAACTTTACCGTATATATTTTTTTGAAAGGTCATTGACGTGTAAACTATCTCATAAGTTATGAGAATGGTTATTTGATTCATATTCCAATATCAGAGTTAGTTGAGAAATAATTTGGCGTATAAGACCTCACGGGTTAAGACGATAGCATCACAATGAATTTGATGTGGGTTTACCAATGATCTTTAATTAACAGTTTTCTTTTGCTTTGGACAATCAATTGTCAGTTTAACAAGGAAGGCACTTTTCTTATCTGTTTAGATCCACTATGCAATGGATAAGCTAATCGAAATAGGTATCAGAGCACTGATCAGATTCCATGGATTATCTTTAAGCATCATTTCAGATTAAGACCCGAAGTTTACTAACGGGTTGGTAACATTTGCTCCAAGTGTTAAGGAGCAAGTTGAGATTGAGTCGAACGGATCACCCTCCACTCGAGTGTGTGAAACGAAAAAAAAAAACGATTTGATCTTAGAAAGTTAGTTGGGAGTAAGTGTAGTATTTAACTATGATCATTCCTTCATCAAGATTGACAATAAGTGATAAGAGTTGTGTTGAGGTATAGTTGTGACTAATAAGATATGAACCTTCAAGATCAAAATCCATAAGTGAGACAAATATTACAAAACAAATGTTGCTCGAGGCAGAGTATCGCCAAGGGAATCTAGAGTAACTATCAAATGCTTGTAGTTAAGATTGATTGTATAAAGTTTGGAAGATTAATAGGAATAGTGCCTATAGTAATTTCACTTAAGTGGATTCAAGCGAAAGAGATAAGTTCTTGTGAAAATTCAGTTTCTGAAGAAATTCAAAGTTGATGAGTTAGATAATCCTACCCAATGTGATTCCTTTTTTATTTTAGTTCACCTTAAGGAATGTTATGATGTTTTAATCAAGGACTTGAAAAGTTTGAATTTGATATGACCTAGAAGAGTAGAGTAAGTCCAAATGGACTAAGACTATGATTGAATACCTTGAGAGGAAGTTGATGCATGTTATAACAAAGTTAGTGTTGACTTTGGTGTTAGCTGTGGAAGTTAGATGTTGGAGAAAGTTTTCTAATAGATCAATATTGAGAAGTGAAGAGATTAAGTGTTGATTTTGTTCTTTAAAGTGCAATAGACTAAGGTGAAATGTCGAAGGTAGCGGGAATAACGTGGCAGTGGAAAGTTTCGAGGATAAAGAGAAGGACGTAAGAATTGATTAAGTTATGGATTTATGAATAGAAGAAATGAAGAGCAAAAAAAATACAATGTAGGACATAGGGATTAAGAAATCCTGCCTAGTTTTGAGTCACGAAATTTTGAGGTTGAATTTTTTTAAAGTGGGGTAATAATGTAACACCCCGATTTTTACTATTCTTCAATAATAGTAAATATGTGTATATGTTTATTTGGAGTGATTAATTATCTGAATGTTTATTTTTGTTTATTTTTATGTGGTTTGGTTTGAGTAATTTCAATTACTCATGTAAAATTAATTTTTGAGTGCGTTAATACTGTCTTATGTCAGTGTATGCACGATTAATAGACAATAATATTTTGTTATTGTCACTAGTAGTATTTGTTTAAAAATAATTAATATTTTAAATGTTATGATGGAAAGATAATTATTTTCGTATTTTACACTATTTAATTTTAAATTTGAAAATACGTCGGTTTAAAGATAATCGGAGATTAAATTTTGTACCGTTAATTTTCTTAGTTGATCAGTTCAACTATCAATCTTGACTCTAATTTAAATTTTGAAAATATATGATTGTCAACCATTATTTTTAGATCCAAAAGCCAAAAACATGTTTATTTTTAGGCTTAATATTTGCCACTCATTTTGTACCTACTATTACTAATCAATATTTTTTCCTCATTATATCTCCCACTCCTGTACTCGACGCCCCACCCCCTCTCTTCTTCTTTTTTTCTTTCTTTCTTTCTTTCTTTTCTTTCTTTCTTCTTCTTCCTCCCTACTTCATCTTTCTCCTTCCTCTTCCTTACTCTGCTCAAATCGGTGCAGCCCAGCCAGGCCGCTGCCACCGTTCGACGATGCGACAGGGGAGCCACACGACGCCGTCGCCTGCTCGTGCTGGTTCGCCCTCCACAGCCGTGCAAAACATGCCCTTCGCCACTGCAACTTCGTCCTCCACCGCGGTAAGAGCTATCGCCGTCCTTCCATGGTGGTTTTCCACCCCTTTCCTTTTAGTTAAGCTTCTTCTTCTTCTCTAAAGCTTGTTTTCATTTTGGGTTATGGTTGTGACAGAAATTCGTGTCCTCCGTCGTGCCGGCACTGGTGCTGCCGCACCGGACAACCAAACCGCCACCATCTCTTCTTCTTCCTTGTGTGGCTGAGTGATTCCTCACCTTATCTCGTTAAATTTCAAGAAACCCCAAATTTCAGTTACAAACCCTAACCCTAGCTCCTTGATTTCATGTTGTAAGATGAAATTAAACTATGTTTTTATGTAATTGGGACTATAAATTAGTGTTTTATTAAACTAATTTTATTATCCTTTGATCAAATGAGTTTTCCACCAAATTGTATTTAGGAACCGTAAACCCCAATTTGATTTTATTTGAAATTGATTGTGTTTCTATAAAATTAATTATGTTTTATTCAAATTAGGACCTTTAATTTGAGATTTCTATGTTCAATTTCATGTTTCTCAAACCAAATCAAATGTTCCCCAATTTTATTTATGGATCCTTTTTACCCAAATCGATGTTATCGAGAAATCGATTCTATTTACTGAATTAAATGTATGGTTTATTTTGATTATATGTTTTGAGGATGAAAATTGAATTGGTGAATTTGTTTGTTTGTTATCATGCCTGGTTTGTGTCTTTGGGATGTTGAACACGGCTATGCTTACTTGGTGGAGTAGAGTTTACACTCTTGGAACTAATGAGAACTTTAAGACGTGGATTATTCTATTGTCTTCAAAGGTAAGGGGAGATTTCCTGAGGGATTTTCGGTAACTGCATGCTATTTGTGTGTCGTATTTGAGTTTATCTGTTGTGATGTGTGGTGTTAAATTAAGTTGTTATATGACTGCTATACGGTTTTAAATGTTTTCTGTGAAAGCATGACTATGTATATGATGTTTGGATTATCTGTTTTGTTTGATTGACTGATTGAAAGCCTGATGGTGGTCAGTTCCCAATTAAATCAAAGATAAAAGCTTTAAAGAGCTTAAGGAGAAATTTAAAGGATTTAGTTAAGAAAGTGGAAGGAAAATATTGAAAATATTTCAGTTACGCTATCCTTTTTCAAAATAAATTCAAAAATAATTTTATTACAGTGTTGGAGAAATTACTTTATTATGATAGTCTTGTTTTGACCTAAAAAACGTTTTAAAATGACAAATGACGGACAATTTCATCAATATTTACGAAAGTATTTCTTAAAAGGGGTAATATTGAGTAATACTGAAAATTTGTCTCAAATGAGGTTTCCAAGTTCAATTTAATGAGTTTTGAACAAAATGAGTTTTAAGGGATTTTTGACAAGTTTACAAAACAAATTTCCAACGTAAAAGGATTTTCTGTAAACAACGACTAATTTCCGACAACTTGGATAAGTTGAGGAAACTTTGGTTTTGTTTTGTATTTCACAGAACGGAAATGGTTTAAACGAACCTAGAAACCGAGACGTCGGGTCAAGTGTTCTGTGATATGGGCCCAGGGTCCGAAAGGTGATGTTATGGACTGGATGTCCTATAAATGGTGCATTGGTTTTGTGCACTAAAATCTATGTATCTAAGACTGGTGCATTGGTCCAAATTTCGTTATTTGCACACTTTTGACTTGGAGTCAGTTATTTTTAGAATGAGGTATTAAACTTGAAAGTTTAAAATGGTGATTTGGTAGTGAGACTTTTAGCTCCGACATGGAAAGATTGAACACAAAGAAAAACAACAAAAACAAATTATTTTACATGCATTTCAGGGCAGACGTGCCTTTGCATAGGACTTGAATACTTGATGGCAAGTATTCACGACGTTTGCATCATTGTGCCTTGATGGATATATGACCACGAAAACCATGTGCTATATGTAGTCACCACTTTGCCTCGTTTTGGACTGTGGAATGATTATTTGAACTTTGCCATATCTGGCATTGATTCTATCTTATTTGGCAATGAGAGCCTGATCGGCTCATTTATTTGTTGGTTGGTGCTCCGGAGATTAGGTATCAAAGTTAGTTGATGAATATTGAAGTGGCATGGTTTTTAAAACAGTTACGACTGTCGGGTATGAAACCCTTTGAAAAATATATTGTCTATCTTTGAATATTAACGTTAAATGGTATTTGAGAGTCGTGCATGTAGTAATTGTGTTTAAACCCATATATTGGTATCTCATCCTTGAATGTATCTGTTTTTCTGGTTTTGTTGTTGTACCTTGGTATACGCGTACAGAAAATGCAGAAGAGGTTTCCAGTTTCGCTCGGAGATATTATTCCCAATCCTGGAAGAAGTATAATGTCAGGTATAATGGTGAGAATCATAGGGGTCTTACCCAGGAATATCTTTTAGAACGACCAGCTTAGGTTGTGAGACGACGTTGATTAATGTTAGTATTGTTTATGGCTTGGAGAGCCTTTATTTTTATGGAAGGAGAGCCTTTCTTTTGGATGAAAAATTTAAAATCTTTCATTTTGTTCAGGTACAGTTTGTTTATGTAAATATTTTCAGAAAAATACAGTCTTAATGTTTTTTTGTAGAACTGGAACTTCTGTGATGAAAATAGAAATATTTCATCAAGAGTTTTTATTCTGGGACGTTGGAATTACAGAGGAGACTCTGTCGAAATTTTTATACAAATATTATAGCTTTTTATTCAAGTACATTTCTAAAATAAATAGGTTGCCAGGCTAGGGTTGTAAGCCTGTGCGCCGGTCACGGCTTAGGTTTTAGATCATATGACAAATGGTATATATAAACAGAATCTATACAATGATAGATGAAAATGTGGTGCTACTATTTTAAGATAGGTTTAAATTTTACCGTAACTGCATTTAACAAATTTATATCCAAGTTTTATGACCTAAAGCAAATAAATTTCCGAAAGAAACCAGCTAATTTCTTTTTAATTTATTTCCGCACGCGTTTACAAAGTAATCCCCAAGGGGGAGCATTACATTTTCCATAATAAATTCTGAAGTAAAATAAAAAAGTTATTATTAAAAGTAAAGTTTCAAAAATAACTCAATTATTATGTTGAAAAATTAATTGTAAGAGAAAAAGTCAATTTTGACTTATAAAGGAATTTTTTATGCTAAACGATGAGTATTTCGGAAAAGAATTTTACGGCAAGGTGTTTTAAAAAAATAGTGTTTTTATGTGGACATAAAATTGAGTCTTAAATGACTTTTTTTCAAGAATTAATTTTTTTTCGGAAAAAGACTTTTAAGAGGAAAAGAATGGGAGAAAAATGAATTTCTCTACGATTTGACAGTTTATAAATGAACTTCAAACCGAAAAGATTTTCTGCAAAAGAGTTTTTTCTCAGCAAAATCATTTCTAATAACTTGGATAAGTTATAGAGGTTTTCTTTTGAATTTGTGTTTCACCGAACGAAAAACGATGTTAAAGTTGAAACGTGAACCTAGTAGTCGAGACGTCGGGATACTAATGTTTTGTGGAAAAGACATATGGATCTTTGATCCGTGTTACATTGTTGTGGACTTTGTGTCCTATATACGATGTGGTGAATGTTGTTAAAGGTGAATATTGTTTTTTATAACCACGAACCAAAGACTGGTGCATCGGTCTAAGGCTTTGTGATTGAGCACTTGGATTTCATGTCCGGTGTTGACGATGAAAAATCTTAACGTTGAAAATTATGAATGGTCGTGAGCCTTTGAGCTTCGACAAGGAAAGAATGAACAAAAAGAAAATGACGAGAATAAAATATTTTACATGCATTATTTGCCGACGTGCCTACGTTGTTTGACGTGGTGCCTTGATGGTCAAGGTGTCATGTAGCGTTGTGCATTGTGCCTTGATGGACAATGAATCCCATGTACGTTGATCATTGTGCCTTGTGTTGGACAATGTGCCATGGAACGTTGAATGTTGTGCCTTTATTTGGCAATTGAGCTTGATCTGCTCATTTAAAACGAAGTTGGGATCTCCGAAGATTAAGTACAAAATTTAGACGTTGAATATTGAAGTGCCATGCATTTTTTTATAAATGACGATGACTGTCGGGTATGAAACCCATTTGTTCAACTATTGTGTTTATGTTGAGAATTTTATATGTTGTGAATATATATGTACATGATGTTTTATGTGTCATGCATGTGGTTATCTTGATAAAACTCATTTGTCGGTATCTCACCCTTGTGATATATCTGTTTTTGTGTTGTACCTTGGTACACGAGTACAGATGGTGTAGAGGAATTTCTAGCTTTATTTGGGGATATTAATCCCGATTCTTATAGTGGTGAGAATAATGGAGGTCATTCCAGTAGATGTCTTATAGAGTGATCAGCTTAGGATTTTCTTGGGTTGTGTGTTTTCAGAAAATCGGTAGACGTAGTCTTGAGAACCTTTATGTTGTTTAGTTTTCAGTTGGGAATAATGAAGTACTTTTAGAAAAGCTTGTACGTCGTGGAAGGTTTTGTTTATAAATAAGATCAGTGTATGTGTGGATAAATATGACGGAGTTTTATTAATTGACGTGTGCATCACATTTTCTGAAGTATTAAGAAGAAAAAAAAAATTACTCCCAAGATTTCTGACTTAAAGTAAATAAATTTCCGAAAGCAACCAGCAAATTTGTCCCTGCTTTATGTGTCAAACGCAGCCACCACGTGGTACCATGTGGTACTGTTTATTGCAGAATTTTCTTTCTCTTCTTATTAGCCAACGAGACTTGAAACGTTGGTGGGTCAGAATGGAAACCAAAGTTTAGGTTTGGGCCGTGGTATCATGTTGGTGTGAACAAGATGAAGATGAAAAGAATATTTACCCGTTCAGCTGTGTTGAGTGCTCCATGTTTGCTGTAAATACATTGAATGATTTATCCCTCATTTGAAACTATTCTGAAAATTGAGTTAGGGCTTCCTTTAATCGCTATTATATGACTAATATACTGAGATATCAAAGCAATTTATTGTCTGAATTGATAGAAATGTCCGGGTCGTTTTCACAGTTCAAAAAAGTCCATTTTCTTTGTAGCCGGTGAGGAAGAAGGAATTTTTCCGTGAACATTACTGTTTTTGTTTTTAAATTTAAAGGGAAATAAGTGTAAGTAATTTTTAGACGGTGACCATGATACGGGTTCGACTCTCATCGTTGCGTGTTATCTGTTTTTGGGACGTTTTCCTAATAAAGGACCGAATTAAGTGTATTAAGTGTAGGGCGGATTGCACGTCATTGGCATTGGAAAGCTTAAAATTTTAAAGCATTGAACCATTACCCAGGCATATGATTATTACCCCATAATGATAATTATACAATATTCATTTTGTATATTTACATATTTATAATATTAAGATTATGATTATTATATCATCATCATTTATTAATACTGATTAATACTTATAAATATAAATATTGTTATATAACTGATTAAGATGATTATAATATAATATTATTATAATATTATCATTAATTGTCACTAATCAATAGTTCTGATACGTATTGATTAATATATAATGAAATGTTAATTAATATTTTATTATTTTGTTTTTAGTGTACCGAAAATCATCTCATATTAGTCGTCGTCATACTTTATATTTTATCTATATCGATTAGTGTTGTAGCAACACAATGCCCGACCAGAAAGTTATTTTTTTTAATGCAAAACCCATACTAGCAATTAAAATGACTGTTGCCTGTAAGCATCGCGATAACCGGTTATCCCAGGTAAGTTTCCTTCTACGTCGGTGTAGCACTTGCCTTACAACTACACCCTAGACACCACCGGCAAAAAAGTGCTATTTTTTTTTTTACTACATTGTATGCTAATTAACATAAATATATATAATGTTCGAAATCATGTCTATCATCTTAAGAATACTTTTAAAACTTTTTGATGAAGGTATTTTTTAAATATAATATTTTTGTTGTGTTGACCCCTATTATTTTTTAAATTTAAACCAACAATCTGTAAAACATTTTTTTTTAAACTTCTTTAACAAGTTCATATCAATAAACTAAAATGAACTGATATAAAGATCATAAATTATTTAAATAAACAATTTGTATAAATTTATTTTTATAAACTATTATCATAAGCTTAAATAAACTTTTTATAAACTCTTTCAAACGAAACTTATATAAGCGTGTGTCTAAAAGGTATTATGGATTTTGGTATGCTATTTCCTAAAGGAACAAATCAGGAGGGTGATGAATTGCTTGGATACTCATATCTGATTGATGTGGTGATCAAGTTGAGAGGAAAAGCACTACTGGCTACTACTTGTTTAAGTTTCTTGGTGCACCAATCTCAAGGTGTTCAAAGAAACAACCAATAGTAGTGGCTTTATCCAACTGTGAAGCCGAATATATTGCAGCAACCTATGCTGCCTGCCAAGCCCTGTGGCTTGATTCCCTATCTCAGGAAATAAAAGCTGACATTCAAAGGCCAATGCAGTTGTTGATAGATAACATTTCAGCTATCAACTTAGCTAAGAATCCACTCTCACATGGCAGAAGTAAACACATAGAGACTAGGTTCCATTTCCTTCATGATCAAGTGAACAAAGGAAAGCTAGGAGTGATGTTTTGCAGATCTGAAAATCAGATTGCTGATGTTCTGACTAAACCATTGAAGGCTGACTGGTTTCTTCAACTAAGGAGTATGCTAGGTGTTGTTTCATTAAGTGATTCTGAATTATAGGGGGTGTGCTGTAAATGTAATTCAGAATGTAAAATAAGTGTTTGTTAGTGAGTTAGTTAGAGTTTGTTATAGCTGTTCAGTGAAAATTAGTTGTAATTGAGCACTATGTAAGTGAGTGCATAATTGTAAGTGACTGTGATCAATAATACAGTGTGTGAAGTTCAGTGAAGCATTATTCTCTTTTGTGTGTGATTGTGGAGTCTTTGAACTCCAACAAAGAAACAGTCTAGAGTAGAACATGAATGATGACTACTGTTTAAAGTAGAACGCGCGACTGGTGCTGGTTCTTATGGCAGCGGAACAGGTGTCTGGTTGAACGGAGGAAGACGGCAGGGCTGGTTTCTTGTGTGGTGGCTCATGGGTTCTCCGGTGAGTCCATGGCGGAGCTCAAGGGAGAAGACAACAAAGCAAAGAGAGAAGGCTTAACCCCCCACTGTTATTCACTTATTCCTTTCTTATTTTATGGTGGGTTTGCTTTGTTATCTGGAGAGGGAGGTCCAAGAACGTTGCTTCTCCTTTATATTAACACTCTCCATCATTCTCCTTTTGTAACTGCTTCATATGTTATGAAACCAGGATTTATTAGTAATTAGAGGTGAATTTTTACTATTGATTCTTGCTCTTAATACTTGATCTCAAGTGTTGTATAAATCCAAGCGCCAACCCTTTATTTTTCATTTCATCAATTATTTATTTTTCATTTTATCAATTATTTTTTAATTTTTTTAATTTATAACTATATGGAAATGGGATGCCAAAATACGGTGTTCACATAGAGTTATCCACATTTTATATTTTATTAACATCTTTCAATATATAAAAGTAAGGTGCGTGGTTTAGGGTTGTCTAGGGTTATCTAATGGTATTTTAGTAATTTAATTTAGGGATAAATGGTTATTAAATCAGA
The DNA here is from genome assembly GCA_030762895.1 of Sophora flavescens. Taxonomy (NCBI): domain Eukaryota; kingdom Viridiplantae; phylum Streptophyta; class Magnoliopsida; order Fabales; family Fabaceae; genus Sophora; species Sophora flavescens. Next base: position 243,189,201 of record CM061063.1, on the reverse strand, counting down.
CACCTCTGGGTAAGATGTTAGTCTATCATAAATGCCTATTTAAGTTAGTTTTAAATCATAAATTATTTCAAGTGATTTAATCAATTATCATATAATTTTTTAATATTAAATTTCATGTTAACCTTTTTATAAACCTCCCTAAAGTATTCATGCTTACTTGAATTAGTAGGTTATTCTAATTGAATTATAAAATATTTTATTGTATAATGGATTTAGTACTAAATTTTCTAAATCAAGTGATCTAATGTTGAAAGCGTAATGCGTCCTTATATTAGTTGCAAATCATATATTCTTTCAATTAAAATATTAAAACAAATAAATCGAGTACCATAGCATAATCCTGAAGATTGATCTATATTTCTCAACAACATCATAAAAACACTTATTTTAAGCTTTAACTCATGAATTGGAATTCCTAATAAAGTAACTGTGTTATGAAAATCATCTAATCTATCAATTTCTTCATTCATCATGCAAGGATTACCAAAACTATGATAAGTTTTTTCATCTTCGGGAATCGAGGTATAAGATAATAATTCAACATGTCAATAATTTCATTCTTTTTGTGCTAAAGTAGCCCTCTACTAGAAGAATAATGGGTCACTCACGTTTTCCAATAAGGATGAATAAGTGCTTTTTGTAATAGACGCTAGCGGGTCATCCAACTTTGTTATGAGCTATTCATCAGGTATTTAAATGTCTACATCTTCGCCATCGGTTTCACCAATCCTTCCATCGCCAACACTCAACAACCACCCTAAAAAATTCTTCGTCTCTTCAACATTATAATTTGAATACCTAATTTGAAGCCTCACGATTTTAGTCAAGCTGAGGCTTGGAAAAATTCCCAAAGTTTGAGGCACCAATGCTAGCACTAACAATATCTTGTCTTGTCCTCTTCGGTATAATTGGGAGAATTTACCTGAAATCGCCACTAACAATGATCACTTGTCCTGTTCTGTGACCACTTTATAATTTTTTTTAAGATAAAGGCTATTGGCATGCACAGGCATCACAATAGGAAAAGACATCTCAACTAGGTTGGCACCCCAAATCCTAACAATCATCTGCAGCATGCCAAAAAATTGCTAAAAAATATAAAAGAATACAAAAATAGCATAGGGGGACTAAAGTCAAAACCCATGCAAAGAATCATGAGAATCTATAGTTAGGCAATCCTATTCTATTACGAAAAAAATCCTCCCTAATAAAATCGGGAACAAGATCCCACCATGTAAAGCCATGACTAGAAACACAAAAATTGGCTAACTTATCTGTACAACCATTTCCCTCCCTATAGATATGAGAAACTCTAAACTATATCTGTAACACCCTGTTTTTTGTATGCTTCTTTATCAGTAAATGCATGCTTTAATGTGTTTATTTTTGATAAAATCCAGAGGATGATTTTATTTAAAATAAAATCATTTTCTTGTTTTGTTTTACCATATGAATTCGCAGTAAAATTTTCGGTCGAAAATTCAGACCAAAACCGGTCTGGGTTCTCATTGCCAGTACAAGTTTATTGAGTTAGAGACCAAATTTTAATTCGTGAACGAGACGGTTAGTAGTTTTATGATGTTTTGTGTGGGTCTGGAGTTTTTCGAAAAATCTTGTTCGGGGCCAAATCTTAGGGATTTCCCGGGCGAAATCGTCGGGAAATACGATCGGGAAAGTCATCTGATACGCAATGGAGATGAGCATCAAGAGGATGAAGTGACATGAAGTGACTTGATGTGAAGGTTATGACACACCTCAAAAGGTGAATCATGACTTTTTCAAAAATCTCACTTTTTCATCTTTCTCTCTCCAATCACATCATATCACCTCAACTCCTTATTCTCTCTACAAGCAACCCACCTTCTTTCTTCTCTTATTTCTTCCTCTCCCAAAACTGTGACCCTCTCCCCTCACTCTCTATAAACACTCTTCATTTCCACACTTCATCACTTTCCTCCATTTCTCACATTTACACTTTACTACATTTCTTCTTCTTCTTCTTCTCTCTTACAAAGTTTACATTTTTATCAAGTTTATCTCTTAGAGTTCTTCATCAAAGTTGTTCATCTTGTTAAAGGTAATACTTCTATGTAGTTATTTTTCAAAGTTTCATCTTTTGTTTCAAAGTTTTCTTCATATGTCCTTTATGTGCTTTTAACTTCTAAAACCTCTAAAAAATGGTAGAAAACTCCTTTTGAGTTGAAACCACTTTCTATATTCTTGTATTTACTCATACTATCACATACTAAAAGGTTGTGTAAAGCAAAGTTTCCTAACCTCTTCTTCCTAAGGAGGCCGAAACCATGTATATGGTTTAGGTGAATCTTGTTTCAACTTTTACATGTTTGAGTTTGTATTTGAATTTCATTTCCGAGATGATCATGGACCAAGGCTCCCTTATGTTAAAGGATGTTATGTCTAAGTGATTGGAAAGTTTAAAGATTTTTACCCTATTTTTTTATGTAAAGACCAAAACCAATGAGTTTTAAGGCAATGGTGTTTAAGTTTTGTTTTCCAAAATGATCATGGATTAAGACTCCTTGATATAGAAGGATGCTAAGTCCAAGAGATTGGAAAGTTTGAATATTTCCAACCCCTATTTCTTGAAAAGGCCGAAACCTTAAATGGTTATGGCAAAGATGTTGAGTTTTGTTTTCCAAAGTGATCATGGACTAAAAAGCTCCTTATGTTAAAGGATGCTATGTTTAAGTGATTGGAAAGTTTAAAATATTTTCTTTCTTTATTTTCCTATGATGGCCGAATGTAACATTTGACCTAAGATGTGTTATTTTATTTTGTTTCCCAAGATGATTATGGATTAAAGCTCCTTCATGTTAAAGGATGCTATGTCCAAAAGATTGGATGATTTAAAGATCTCTAACCTCACAAACTTGCTAAGGCCGAACCTAAGAGTTCATGGTCTAAGACATTTGATTTTTCCATTTTCCGAAATGATCATGGTTTCAAGCTCCTTACTATGTATGGATGCTAACCTAAAGAGATTGGAAAGTTTAGAAATTCCTAGCCTATTTACCAATGCTTGGTCGAAACCCTAAGTCAAGTACTTAGTGGGATTTTTAATTCAACTTTGTTAAAAGATTGTTGTTTATGAACTTCTAGCACTTAAGGATCATAAATCCAAGAGTCGCATCAATTTCAGAAAACCCTAATCCTAGTTTATTGTATGAACTGAACCTATACCTTGTGGTTAGTGTTCTTGAGTGATTCTTTTTTTAACTCATGATTTTATGTTGGTAACCTTAGACTTCCATCGCGGGAGAAGCAAGGACGTTTGCGAACCTTCTTTTCAAATCCAAAACTCTTAACTCCGACGTGAGGTAAGAGGGGATTTCCTAAAGATATTCAATAACTGTATGCATGTGTGTATGTGTTTAACTTGATATTTATATGTTGATTGAGCTTACTTGGTTATCTAATGTACTGGAACCGTTATGCTATTATCTGATGTTGAAATGTGCTTGTTCTAAATGTTATAATGCATATCTGTGATGAACTGCTTTCAACTGTGATATTAGCATTGAATTGAGAATATATACTACTGTTGATTGAAGGTTTGCTAAGCCAGACTTGTATCTGTGCTCAACTGTTATAAGGATTAAAAACTTTAATAAGCTTTGAAGATGAAAGGATTGGTGTTCTTTTCCAAAAGCTCATTAACTTAAAGTACTTGTTTTAATGTTGAAATGGTTTTGGTGAACTATTGTTATAAAAGAGAAAAATCCTTTTCGAACTATGTGTCTTCAAGTGAAAACTTTCAAGATTATTTAGCAATATCCTATTGGGAATTTTCAAAGATATAAGTATTTCAAAGATGCATTATAAAAGATTTTCAAATAAAAGGTTTTCTCTTAAATGTTTTAGAAACTTTCCGATAGCCTGGATAGGGTATCGAGGATTCGGTTTTGAATTTGATTTTCACTGAACGAAAAATAAGTACTTAAGAAAGAGAATCTAGTACGCGAGACGTCGCCTCTAGTATTCAGTTATACGCACGTGATCTTGGATCAGTGTTAATTCGAGGCCATGAGTCCTATTCATGATGTTCTGGACTAAGAGTCCAATTCTCGAAATCGAGGACAGTGCTTTCTGATTTCCTTGTTGTGGGATATTGTCCTTATCATGTTAAGTTCAAAACATGAATAAAAGCATAAGTGATTTATATGACCACAACCCTTGACTGTGGCATCGGTCTTGGGCGTTGTGATTGAGCATTCGGACTTTGTGTCCTATGTTTCTAAGTTTTCAAGTGATGGGGAAATAATGATTAAGTCGTTAGCTTTGAGCTGCGACAACAAAAAAGAATGAATGCAAAGAAAACCTTTTGAATAAAATATTTTCTCATGTGCATTTACCCAGGCAGACGTGCTTTCTTACATATCAGATACAAGGTGGTATCTGGGAGTCAGTCCATGTGACCGGTTCAGAGGCACGTGTGACGTTACTCGTCCTGAGACCTTAAATGCATGAGGGTATGGAGGCAACTGCCCGGTGGGCTAGAGATTGACCAACTCTAATTCTTCTCCAGTGGAAAACGGTGTTGATATCTCATGAGATTAAGTTAGAGCCTAATATTGAAGTGCCATGCATATTTTCAAAGGTTGATTGTACGGGTTTGAGACTCTTTGATATAACACTATTACGTTATGTATATGCATGATTTAACTGCTTATATGATTATGTGATATATGTATCATGTATATGGTTGTTGTGGGATATATCTTATGACGGTATCTCACTCTTGCACATTTGTATGTTCTGTTCTTTTCTTCTTGTATTGGGTATGCGCTACCTTTTAGATAGATCCGAACATTCCCTTGGCACAGTCGAGCTCGAGGAGTGAAGTGTTTGATCATGCTGGGACGACATAGAACTAGACTATACATGAGGGTGCGACGACCACGACGTATCGAGGATCAGTCACGACTACCGAGACGAATGCTAACGGAGTGCCCGTACGAAGGTTTTATACCATCGAGATGAGGACCGTGGCACTTCCACCTCCATGGTACTACCTTCATACGCTACAAGTCATCGGTCTCCTTCATGAGCATTTTGATCCAGTTGAACCGCTTGCGGAGGATCCAGTGGAGGAGGATCCTGAAGAGGATCCCGAGGAAGGGCCTCTTGAGCTGACAGAGGTCGAGGACTAGGAGGAGGAGGAGGAGGAGCCAGAGTACCATCCGCAGGATCCCGTAGATGACGACGTCCCTATCGATGATAGCGGTGACGTTATCGATCTGGCATCTGATATCTCATCTGGGGGTAGCGTCTGTGGTCATACTACATGCAGGAGGCATTGGTAGATCGTTCGTCGGCTTTTGGAGTTGTCCCGATAGTCCCTAGGCCTTTAGAGCCATCTTTTGAATCTTGTACCCAGATCCCTATCCCCGGTTTGATGTTTCTTTTTTTACCTGTTTCTTCAGTAGCTGTTTGAGTGTATGTTGGCCAGTTCGACAAGGCCTGTTTTGTAATCAAACCTAAGATCCCAAGTGGGACAGTTATATTTATATGTATGATGTTTGTTTTCATGTTCTGAGTGTTCATCACTTTTCTTAACTTCTTTAAACAAAAAAAAAATTTGAGTACCCTATTTCAGTAACCCTATATAAAAGGGTATTTTTCCAAAAACGACCAGCGTTTTAAATAGGTTTCTTTTCCGCAACGGGTATCCATGTGATACCTGGTTTTAGGGTGTCACAACATCCTATGACAATAATATTTACAATTATTCCACCTATTAGACAATTGCCAAGGCACCAAAGAATTTGAGCTGAAAGCATCCACTACCACCTTCGAGTCGCATTCCAACCATAGATGATGCCAACCCCTCTGAAAAGCAATTTCAATAGCCAACATTGCATCAATAAACTGAGCAAGTATAGAAGATAGGATGCCAAGATATGATGCAAAACACCCCAAAATTGAGCCTCTCGAGTCTCTAAATAATCCTCCAGCAGCAGCCTGTCCTGGAGAGCCTCTGGCTAACCCATATGTATTGCATTTGATCCAACCAACAAGAGGAGGATACCAATTAACTTGCTTAATAGCTGGGGCCTTACCTGGATGACACTGCACAACAAAACACTTCAGTAATCTGAATTCATCTATAGAGTTTGACATTGTACCTGTCGCGACCCTCCTGTCCATGTGTCGCGAAAAGAAGGTAAAAACAGAGGAGTCGTCGCCAATATTTTATTTGGGAAAAACATTGGAAAAACCATTTATTTAAGGAAAACTGGTCTAAAAAAAGATAGAGATTTCAGTTCGAAAGTCAGTTATGAGTAGGGAAGGTGTTAGCACCCTACGCCACCCATTTAAAAAACGGTACCTCAAGTTAATTGTCCAAAATAATTTTAATAACCTTTGAAAAGATTTTTACAATGAATTTTATTTCAAAAATAATTCACTTTTGCACAGAGTCCAAGATAACAGCAGTGCTATGTGATAAACAATTCATACGCCACTTGAGGATGAAAATTCATACATCAACGTCGTAGATTGTTGCGTGAATTTGAAAAGATTTGTTATTTTCGAAAATGGTTGTTAGTAAATTGAAAACATTTTATTATTTTTTACAAAAAGTAACTCACACTTGCACAGGGTTAAAAATGGCGAAGCCATATGTTGAACCCTTACAATTCAGACGACGTTTGAGGATGAAAAATCATACATCAACGTCGTAAATTGTTGCGTGAACTCAAAAGACATTTTATTTTATGAAAATGATTTTCTTTTTTAAAAGAACAAAAGAAATTATATTTTTTGAGGAGAGACCCTTTTTATGAGACAATTACAAAAAATTCAGACCCAATTCTGGAAGGCCTATGATCAGAATGCTTTTTTTCTTGTTTTTTTTTGTTTTTATCTTCTCAAACCTTAAGTTGGGCCAACTAGTAAGCCCACATGCATCACTTTCAGACCCAAAAAAACATTATCCCAAACAAAAATCTGAAACATAAAAATAAATAAAAGAAAACAAGGTATTATTGAACCCATCAACACCAAAAAACACTTAGAAGCTACCAGTAGCAGAAACAGGGGAGGGGAACCACGATGGGCTGAGCATGACGGCGGCGAGCGGTGGCGGTTTTGGAAGCGGGGTGGTCGAGCGGTGAGGCGGAGGGGACGATGGCTTGTCATGGCAGCTTCAGATCCGTGCGCGGTGGAGCTTGCGCGGCGTGGTTGGCAGACATGGTGGTGACGACGATGGCAGATCACATCGGATCTGCTTGCGGCTCAGAACGTTTGAGGTGGAGGAGAGGCAGCGCTATGTCAACGGCGGAGGGACAGATTGAATGATGATTCTGAGCGGAGTCAGAGGAGCCATCACGTTGGCGGTGACGCCGCCTGGTACGTTTAGGGGCGTGCACCCTGTGATACTGAGAAGGATTTGTATGCTTTTCTTTCTTATTTGAGTGTTTGGGTTTTGTGTTGAATTTTGATTTGGGGTAGAATGGGGGTTATGGATTGGTAGAGAAGATGATAGGGTAATGTTGGAGGCAGAAAATGGAGGTGGTTATGGATGGAAGGTGGTTCTCTTTTTATTTCTATGGCAGAAAGGATGTATTCAATTGAATGGAATGGATGGTGTTGAAGATGGAATGTGGTTCAGGATATAGGCTATGTGGATAGGAGGAGCAAGAAGATGAAAATGTGAGTATCTGTGAATGGTTTTTTCGCGCCCCCCCCCCCCCCCCCAGTGCTTCAGTTGTCCAAAAAATTATTGATCATTAGTGAGAGAAAATGACCAAATTTCTATGGCCAGCTGGGGATGAAGTGGACTATTGATGGGGTGTTGTGGAGTGTTGCATAGGTTGAACCATGCTTCAGTCATCTCTCCAGTTCCATTTTTAGTGTTCCACTCCTCTGATCTAAGTAAAATGCTCTTCCCCATGTTCTGAAAACTACCTAAAAATGGGAGTCTATTTGCTTCAGCCTTGCACTGAGAAAAGCTACAGTGGTGTAAACAGTAAATACAACGGGCATTTGGCAGAACATTTAACATTAAAAAAAAACATTTCTTTTGTTTTTTTTATTGAATTTTTTTTTTTGGGCTTGGACTCAAAACAATCTTGTAACAAAAACAAATTGGGCCAATAACATAAACAATTTATATTTAATTTTCTACATTTTCTATTTTTTTATTTTCAAAAATATTAATCAAAAATTATATTGACAATTTATTTTATTTTTTTATAGGAAAAATTATTATTTGAGAAATAAATGGGTATGAGTTCCTAAGAAATGCTCATTCACTAACCCCCAAGGACCCAAGTTGAAATGGGTACCAAAAAGTCCTTCTACCATCTCTAATATGTAGGAAAGATTGTAAAAGGATGGACGATTTGGTCAAAGAGAAGAGACTTCATCAAGGAAAGCGCTTCCCAAAATCGAGATTGCAATTATTGACAAAAGAAACAAAAATCCCTTGATGAAAGATTTTCATAAGAACAATATGAAATTTGCAAAGGTCAATCCTCACGAGAAGAGACAATGGGTAAGAAAGGACAATATTGTGAGTTCAAGAATCAAGGTAACAAAATCCTTACCTTTTATAAATAAGAAAATAAAATGTTCATGTGTTTATTGTACAAACTTAAATTTGAATGTTGCAAACATGATTAGACTATCTCTAGTTAAATCACACTGCTTAGAAATATCTCGCTAGCAATTGTCCATGTGTCCATGTTATGTAAAGCATGATTGTTAGTTGTGCATATGTCCAAAGAAAAATCATATAAAATCATCTTTGTGATTGAGGATTGATTTGCTTGTCATGATGAATATTTCACATGGTTCAAATTTGAGCTTAACTATCATTGAATCTTAAGTGTTAGACTAGATAGAAAGGACTTGTAGCACTTAAAGTTGTCAAAAATATGTGTCTTGTGAAATCCATAGTAGATAATCATAAATCAAAATATTAAGGCCATGAAAAAATCATTCTATAAAAAGGGGAAATTTAAATGATTATCATAGGAATATGACATGGCTCAAACAAGCTTGGAGACAAATAGTGCTAAACTCAATTATATGAAAATCGAACTATCAAATGCATACATAGTGTGATGAGATAGTGAGTTTAGAGAATGACAAATTCAAACTACTTGCAAATGTTTCATCCATCTCATTTTAAGATTTTATAGGATGATTATGCCACTTTAAATGGTGAAAAGCATGTGTTGTAAGATTGCATCAACCTTGAATATCAAGTGGAGAAATCATATCATACTCTTGTTGAAATTGTTTCCCTACTTGAGATAGAATGAATAAGAATGATATGAGTCACGGAAATCTGAGCGTGATTCTTAGAAATTATAATTTTCATGACAAGCCAAAGAATATTGATGTTGATTTTCACAAAAAGAAATTGATATGGAAAGTATGGTCACATCTCTCTCTTTTGTGCTTCTATAGAAAAGATCATGCTATGAAAAATGAACTTGCGTGGGTGCTTAAATGGACTAGATGTTTCACCACTAACTACTAAGGACTCAAATTGAGATGGGTACCAAGAAGTCTCTCTACCACTTATGATATGCAGGGAAAATTGGAAAATAATGGACAAAGTGGTCAAGGAAAGGAGACAGTTTTAAGAGAGGAGCCTCTCATACTCAACAAAGCCACATTCAATAAAGTAAAAGTTTGAAAAATTGTGTCAAACTAGAATGAGGCAATCAAGGAAACCATGGCCAAGGACCGAGAATGTAAATCATGGTCAAAGAAGAAATGACTTATTAACAAAAGCTCCTCACATGAAAAGTGTGCAAATCGATCATCAAAAGAAGGAGCAATGAGTATGGAAAAGTTACCTCCCAATCTTCAAGACCTAGGTAACAAAAACCTCTAACTTTCCTACATGTCCTAATGTGTGGAAATAACTAGTTGAAGGTATGCACATGTATTGCATTCTGAAAAGTCCAATAGAAACAATGTTTTCATGTAAAAACTTGAACTTAAGATTGCTAGAGAGAAACCATACCTTCAACATGATTATTAAGATGATACTAGCATGCTACATTTTACGTTTGGTAGAAAAATGTTTATGTTTGATGAAATATGAATCATATAGTGAATGCATGGATACATTCAAGTGAGATAATGCTTGATTAAAATAATGAAAAGCATAATCTTCTTTCAAAAGTACAAACATAATAACATGTTTGATGTCCCTTAGTACCATGTGTTAAAATCAAAACGTGAAAATATTGGTGCATAAAAGTCTAAAAAGTCATTATTGCACTTGCACAATTGGACTTGATGTTAAACTTATGATTGACTTACCTTTAGCACTTGTATTTAAGAATCTCATGAAAACTTGAACACATTAGTTGTTTTGACTAGAATTGTTGTATATTAAATATTTGACCACTCGCATTTGAAAATGGTATCACGAATTCACGATACTTTAGCTAGTCTATACTTTGACTCTACACCTTGCCTCTATGTTCTCACATCCCATTTTGGTACTCAATGAAAAATTATATCAAATGGATTGTTACACTTTTCACTTTGACTTAGTTTAACATGCATATTCAATATGTTTGCACAATGGATGAATCTGAGATGCACATTTGAATTTCCACTTTAACTGCATATTGGTACCAAATGTCAATGTAAATTGAGTCAACTTGCATACTTGGATTGATATTGTGAATGAAATGTCCAGTGGCTACTATATCTTGGAGTTGATGTTGCTTGACTATGTATATTGGATGTTAAAATGTGAACTACATTAGGTATAATATTGCCATACCATTTTCGTGATGTTTGGATTATGCCTAAATGTTGTAGTTTAAAATGAAAATGTTGGTATTGTGCCTCAATGAATGTATGAACCATAGCATAACTATGCAATTTGATGAATTGAAAAATGTAAATGCGAGATAAATGTTATGGCTTTGCCACTATGTGCATGTTCTATGTTGCATCATCACTCGATTGCACATATTGGATGTTGGACCACATTTTATTGCAATGCCTATCTTTTGATATCTTATAATTGTGCTATGTTAGTGTTGCTGTTGAAATTCACTTATAATGCTTGCATCTTTGATGATTGATCACTAAATGTGGATGCTATAGCCTTACTAGATTTATTGGATTCTCTTTGCCCTATTACACTTTTTTTTTTATCATGAGAAAAAGGGGGAGAGAAAAGTAGGATCATTGGCATAAAATGACAAATCTTATCACACATTGATTCTTGGTGATTTAAGTTTACTTGGGTGCTATGTGTTATTTTAAAAATATGTGATGCTAATGGTGTGGATGACTGTGGTTGTTGCTAAATGTTGAAAACCATTTTTTTGATAATGACAAAAAGGGGGAGAAATATGCATTGTATTGTTGTTATATTCATTGGATTATTTTTGTTTTAAATAGATACATTTGGATGAATATCCATATGCTTGGAAAATTGATTTGATTGAATTGAAATAGATTTGAATGACAATTGGAAGGATTATTTGCTTGAAATAAGCAAAAATATATTTGAATAAATTTGGATGAAGATAGGGATGAATATATGGATTGAATGGATATATTTTCATGTTTAGAAAAATATAGTTATGCCATTTTCTCAATGCACTTGAACTTGAAAACACTTTGAATGCAAAGTGACTTGAATGGCATTTCTTGTGTCATTGAAATTAATTTTCACATCCTTATTATATGGCACAAAGTAAGGGGAGCTATAAATGTTAAATTTATTTTCTACACCCTGTAACACCCCGCCTTGGGTATTACCACGTAACACATGCAAAAGTAAATTAAAAAGATAATTTGTTGGTTGCTTTCGGAAAATTGTTTTGTTTTAAGTCAGAAAACTGGGGTATAAAATTTTTCTTTAAGGATAACTTTGAAATCCATAATACATACATTTAAAACGTAAAGTCACATTCTTAACTGATGGTTCTCGAATCCGCAAGTGAACGGCTTCGTCGTCAAGTAATAAAAAGATCGATCTCACAGAGACCATGATCTCAAATAACAATTAATCACTAAATCAATTAAACTGGACTGTAAAAGATTTGATTTTTTTTGAATTAAGTAGAAAATCAAATTTAAAATTGCAATTAAAACCAAATCAAGAACAAAATAAGAAACTTGATCAAATCTGAGATTTAAAAATATCAAAAGGGATTCCCAGGAATTGGGTTACCAACAAGATTGTTCATGTTACTAAATCGACTACCTTCTTGTTAATTATCGAAATTTGTTTTGAAGGCGAATTTATCCTAAATAAGTTAATGTTCCCTCTCGGGATACAAGAACCGTGCCCAATTAAACCAACCCCTACTCTCGTGGTAGTTGAATTTAAATTGAACCCTTTAAGCTTTGTGACAATTCGTGAACCCTCGAAGGACTGCTTCTAACTCTCGTGATTTAAATCCTAAGTTTGATTCCTATAGATCCAATACCTAATTCCACCGCTAGGTTCCTCCTTAGGGTATCTACGACACACAAATAAGTGGCCACCGAATTTACGAGTAATTAAAGGAATAGGAATCAAATCGAAAGCAAAAGTGAAATTAACAAGAAACCAAACGTCAATTCATCACCATAAACAAATCTTGGGCATAGCCCCAATTCCTAGAAATAAGACTACTACTCAAGCATTGACATGATCATAGCAAGCTTGATTAACAAAAGCATAAAAAAAACCTAAGAGAAGAGAAGAAATTGGAGAAGAAGAGAAATCCTAATTTTGCCTATGGATAGCCCCCCCCCCCCCCCCCCCCCAAAAGTCCTCTATTTCCGATCCTCTAGGTCCTATTTATAAAGTAGGGTAACTTGAATCCTAACCAATTACAATAATCAGATCAAATCGGTTTTTAAAATCCAGATATTACGCGTCATAGCTGTGATGCCTGTCACGGCTAGGCCGTGACGGATTCTGACTTGGAGATTGCTTCGCTGGTTGGTCTGTAACGGCCGTGACCACCATCACGGCCTAGCCGTGATCAGTTCTGTCTGTGAGGGTCTGGTTTAGTTGGCATGTCACGTCGTGATGTCATGGCCTGGCCGTGATGTCACGGCCTGACCGTGACCAGTTCTGACTTTTCCATTCTTTCTTTTCAGCTCCACTCGGTCATGGTCGTGATGGCAATCACGGCTAGGCCGTGATGGCCTCTGTTTGGCTCATTTTTCTTGCTTTTCAAGCTCCATCTTCATGCAAGCTCCATCATGGTTGATCTTGAACATTTTAATCTTCAATTCCTGCACAACAACTCCACAAAACCGCCTTACCCGTTCGAGGGTAAAAACTAAGAAAGAATCAAATTAAATATGCCTAAACTATATGAAAATGCATGCAAAATGTCAATGAAATATGAGGTGAAATCACACTCATCAAACTACCCCAAACTTAAGATTTTGCTTGTCCTCAAGCAATAACCAAGGCCAGACAAGATAAATAATCAGAACATGGACAACGAACCAAGAACCCGAGTAATAAATCCAAGTAATAGGAACATCCAAATAAGTACCCAAGAGACAATCAATTTCAAGTCCAATTAGAAGCTTAGGTTCCCTAAATTCAAATATCTCACTAATTCGGGCACTCTTCTCACCTCACTCAAGTGTTTAGGGACATTTGACAATTCACTCAATTTCCTCAAGGAAGGTACCCTACCATAAGCTTGACTATTAACCAAATCGCTAATTTATTAATGAAAACACATAAGAATCAAGAGGTCTTTTATTTTGGTTGTAATGGGTCCATGGGATTAATTGTTAGGTGGGGAAATCAAGAAAAGGAAAATTCAAGAAGGTTAAACAAAATATCAAACAATGCAAAGCATGACAACCTTCTAAAATACCTTTTTGGGCTTTAGTTCACTTTTCCACCTTTCTTTCTTTCTTCCTTTTTAATTTTTTTATTTCTCACTTTCTTTTTCTCATCTCCTTCTCCATTTTTTTTATTTTTATTTTTATTTTTTGGAGAAGGGGAGATTTTTAACTTAGGAGAAATATTTTTCTAACTTTTTCATCCCACAATTTTATTTTTCAAACCACCTTTTTGCCCTTTTGCAATACTTTAAAAGGTGCCATACCAAGCATCATTCATCAAAATAAATCAAGGTACCAAGAAAAGTATTTTATTCTTTTAATCTCAAAACTGGGCAACCAAGGGGTAGCATTTAATCAGTCAAAGCTTGGAAGGCCAGAAAAATACCTAGTGCCTCAATCATTTTCAAATATGTTTTCAAAAATTTTTTAAGTTTCAAAACGGTTTCAAGTCAAGTTCTAGAGGCTACAATCCAAGAGGAATAAAACACTCAATCACAAAGAATGGGGTAGATTTAGTAAGTACCCATTTTAGGCTCAAAAATCTCACATTTAGTAGTTTAAAATCAATGAGAAACCCAAATCTAAGGAACCACATGCTAATTATTAACTATCAAAAGATCATCTCAAGCATTTTTATTTTTAGCCTATCACAAGAATACAAAAATTGGGTTAAAAAAATTTCACTGCCTCAATTCATTTGGCACAGAGTTCTTACAATTGGATGCATACTCTAAGCAAGGGGAAATCTAATCATGTGATTATGCAAAACTATGCCTATATGAATGCAACATGAAAAATGCAAAAATAGCCCTACCCCAAGCTTAAAAACTTACATTTTCCACAATGTAAATAATCAAGTCGGAGAGAGGAGAAAAATGGAACAACTCACCGAGGTGGTGGAGGGTGTTGGCTCAAATGCCAGTCATAGAGTTGCTGGAAGACGTGTCACGGGCGTGATATACATCACGGCTAGGCCGTGATAAATACTGACTTCCTACTTTTTCACTTCACGCCCGTGATGGCTATCACGGCCTGGGCGTGATGCTTTTTGGTTTCCAGCCTCTTGCCCATCACGGTCATGATCCTCGTCACTGCTTGGCCGTGATCTCCTCTGACTTTATTTTTCCATGCCTTTTTGCTCTTCCTGCCTTCATAACTTGGAAATACTTGCCAAAACCATCAATTAGTGATCTTTCTTCTCTTAATCTTCTCAAATTATTCAAAGACAAAATTCAAAAACAAATTGAAAAGGGAAATAAAACTTGGGTTGCCTCCCAAGAAGCGCTTATTTACGGACTTAAGCTTGACCATACTCCCTTCGATCAACCGGGATCAGCTGGGCTTGGAAGTGCAAGAACGCCTCTCTTCCAAGGGAGTCCATCAAAGAGCCTATTTTGTTCATATGGCCAATTGCGCTTTCGCTTTGCTCTTTTCACTCTGAGTTTCATGGCCTTACTTCCTTCCGGCGGAAGTTTTAACTCCACATGTTGAGCAACTCCTGGTTCATCTTTATTTGGTGCATCATTTGTCATGCAAAGTTTCGGAGATGGTGGAGGGTGTTGGCTCAAATGCCAGTCATAGAGCTGCTGGAAGACGTGTCACGGGTGTGATATACATCACGGCTAGGCCGTGATAAATACTGACTTCCTACTTTTTCACTTCACACCCGTGATGGCTATCACGGCCTGGGCATAATGCTTTCTGGTTTCCAGCTTCTTGCCCATCACGGCCATGATCCTCGTCACGGTTTGGCCGTGATCTCCTCTGACTTTATTTTTCCATGCCTTTTTGCTCTTCATGCCTTCATAACCTGGAAATACTTGGCAAAACCATCAATTAGTGATCTTTCTTCTCTTAATCTTCTCAAATTATTAAAAGACAAAATTCAAAAACAAATTGAAAAGGGAAAGAAAACTTGGGTTGCCTCCCAAGAAGCGCTTATTTACGGACTTAAGCTTGACCATACTCCCTTCGATCAACCGGGATCAGCTGGGCTTGGAAGTGCAAGAACGCCTCTCTTCCAAGGGAGTCTATCAAAGAGCCTATTTTGTTCATATGGCCAATTGCGCTTTCGCTTTGCTCTTTTCACTTTGAGTTTCATGGCCTTACTTCCTTCCGGCGGAAGTTTTAACTCCACATGTTGAGCAACTCCTGGTTCATCTTTATTTGGTGCATCATTTGTCATGCAAAGTTTCGAAGTTGCTTCCGTGTTAAGATCTTCCTTCACCTTTGGGGGCATTATCTCAATCCTGCACACATGACTCTCAAAAGGAGGGTTGTTATATGAGTTAGTCAAATCAAAATCCACCCTACCTTCCTCTACATTCAAGGAGAGGTTACCATTTTTTACATCTATTATTGCTCCAGCAATGGCCAAGAATGGCCTTCCTAGAATGATAGGGAATTTAGAATTCCCGTTCATGTCCAACACCATGAAATCGGTAGGAATGAATAATTTCCCTAACTTTATGGGGACATTCTCTAGTATGCCTAGAGGAGTTTTAGTTGATCCATCCGCAAACTGTAAAGAGGACTTGGATGGACTCAATTACTTGGTTCCTAACCTCTCAAAGATAGTAAGCGATATCAAACTCGCACTAGCCCCTAAGTCACATAAGGCTTGGTCTATTTTTAATTCTCCAATTGAGCAAGCAATAGAGAAACTTCCTGGATCTTATAGTTTAGGAGTCATATTAGTTTTTATCACGGCATCACGCTCCTCAATTAACCTCTTAGTTTCTTTTTCTACTTGCTTTTTCTTGACCAACCTTTGTGGGAAAGGTATTGGGGGTTGGTAAGGTGGTGGAGGGATATACTTTGCCTCTGTCTCTTCATGTTCACTCATGTCCTCCTCACATTCCACGTTCTTTTCAACTACCCCAAGCTTATCATCCCTCAAGTATATAGCATTACAGTGCTCATTGGGATTAACTTCGGGTTGTCCTGGGAACGTACCCTTAGTTCTAGAATATGTACTAGCTTGTTGGGCAATCTGAGTTTCTAACATCTTATTATGGATGGCTAAGTTATCTACCTTAGATGTTAACTATTTTATTGCCTCATTGACTACCCTACCTTGTTGCCTAAACTCTTCATTTTGCTTTGTTTGAGTTTCAACAAAATTTTCCAAAAGAGACTCAAGTTTAGACTTTTGTACCTGAGGATACCCTGATGCGGGTTTCCTATTACCTTGGCCTTCTTGGAACTCTTGGTTCAACGTGTTGTTGTAGTTCCCATAGGAGAGATAAGGGCTATTCTTCCTTCCTTGGTTGTAAGGATTTGGGGGAGCATAATTTGGCAACTTCGGGTTTGTGTCATAGAAGTTGTGACAAGAGTTCACTTGTTCCCCCGAAGCACCGGATCCAGGAGCAATACCATGTGGGCACTCCATTATGTCATGTCCTTGCATTCCACAAATATCACAAACAACATTAGTAACACCTATTGAACTCACATTAGCCTTTTCAAGCTTATCAAAGCATTTATTCAGTGAGTCAATTTTAGACATAATTAGATCAGTGTTATTCATTTCAAACTTACCCCCCGACATCGTTTTCGGGTTATTACCTCTTTCCGAACCCCATTGGTGATAGTTGGTGGCCACGTTTTCAATGATATTGAATGCTTCAGTCAGAGGTCTATTCATAAAGGCTCCACCAGCTGTGGAGTCAAGTGACACATTCGAAGAGTAATCCAATCCGTTGTAGAAGGTATGCACTAACAACCACCTCTCGAGTCCATGATGTGGGCAAGACTCTAGCAATCCTTTGTAACGATCCCAAGCTTCGGATAAGCATTCTCCGTCCTTTTGGAAGAAGCCGGTGATCTGAGTTCGTAGGTAAGCAGTCTTGGATGGAGGGAAGAATTTTTCCAGGAATGCCTGCTCTAGTTGGTCCCAAGTTGACAACGTATTAGCGGTCACTTGCTTCAACAAAGCTTTTGTCTTTCCAGTCAGAGAGGAGGGGAATAACCTCAGGCGAATAGCATCAATCGGGGCACCATGAATTCTTATTGCATCGGTGAACTCCAAGAATGTCTCCACATGATCAGTCGGGTCCTCTGAGGGTAATCCTCCAAATTGATGTTGCCTAATCATGCCAATTAACATAGGCGGGATGGTGTAGTTCTCCGCCTCAATTTCTGGCCTTGCAATCCCATTTCGCAAACCCCTAGCATTTGGGACTGCGTAGTCCTTCAGTGGTTTGGTATCCGGTAGATTTACCATAAGTGGAATGGGAATCAACCTCTCTCTCTCTTCCTGTCTTTGTAGTGTCCCACTTCTACGAAAGGTCCTTTCGATCTTGGGGTCAACTTCAACAAGATTCGCGAGACTTTGGGATCCTCGCATAAGAGAGAAAAAATTCCTGCAAAGAGAGAGGTAGATACACTAGAAAAAGAAAGAATAAAAATTAAATAAATGAATAAAAAAAATGTCCAGAAAAATCAATTTAAAAATTAAATTGAAATTCAAGAAAACAAAGTCCCCGGCAACGGCACCAAAAACTTGATGGTTCTCGAATCCGCAAGGGAACGGCTTCGTCGTCAAGTAATAAAAAGATCGATCCCACAGAGACCGTGATCTCAAATAAAAATTAATCACTAAATCAATTAAACTGGACTATAAAAGATTTGATTTTTTTTAACTAAGTAGCAAATCAAATT
Source organism: Sophora flavescens (assembly GCA_030762895.1). Taxonomy (NCBI): domain Eukaryota; kingdom Viridiplantae; phylum Streptophyta; class Magnoliopsida; order Fabales; family Fabaceae; genus Sophora; species Sophora flavescens. Next base: position 243,170,724 of record CM061063.1, on the reverse strand, counting down.
TAAAGTTGCAATTAAAACCAAATCAAGAACAAAATAATAAAGTTGATCAAATCTGAGATTTAAAAATATCAAAAGGGATTCCCAGGAATTGGGTTACCAACAAGACTGGTCATGTTACTAAATTGACTACCCTCTTGTTAATTATCGAAATTTGTTTTGAAGGCGAATTTATCCTAAATAAGTTAATGTTCCCTCTCGGGATACAAGAATCGTGCCCAATTAAACCAACCCCTACTCTCGTGGTAGTTGAATTTAAATTGAACCCTTTAAGCTTTGTGACAATTCGTGAACCCTCGAAGGACCGCTTCTAACTCTCGTGATTTAAGTCCTAAGTTTGATTCCTATAGATCCAATACCTAAGTTCACCGTTAGGTTCCTCCTTAGGGTATCTACGACACGTAAATAAGTGGCCACCGAATTTACGAGTAATTAAAGCAATAAGAATCAAATCGAAAGCAAAATTGAAATTAACAAGAAACCAAACGTCAATTCATCACCAAAAACAAATCTTGGGCATAGCCCCAATTTCTAGAAATAAGACTACTACTCAAGCATTTCGATGATCATAGCAAGCTTGATTAACAAAAGCATAAAAAAAAACCTAAGAGAAGAGAAGAAATTGGATAAGAAGAGAAATCCTAATTTTGCCTATGGATATCAGCCCCCAAAAAGTCCTCTATTTTCAAGCCTCTAGGTCCTATTTATAAGGTAGAGTAACTTGAATCCCAAGCAATTACAATAATCAGATCAAATTAGTTTTTAAAATCCAGATATAGCGCGTCACGGTCGTGATGCCTGTCACGGCTTGGCCGTGACGAATTCTGACTTGGAGATTGCTTCGCTGGTTGGTCTGTAACGGCCGTGACCACCCCACGGCCTAGCCGTGACCAGTTCTGCCTGTGAGGGTCTGGTTCAGTTGGCATGTCAAGGCCATGATGGACATCACGGCCTGGCCGTGACCAGTTCTGACTTTTCCATTCTTTCTTTTCAGCTCCACTCGGTCATGGCCGTGATGGCCTCTGTTTGGCTCAAATTTCTTTATTTTCAAGCTCCATCTTCATGCAAGCTCCATCATGGTTGATCTTGAACATTTTAATCTTCAATTCCTGCACAACAACACCACAAAACCGCCTTACCCGTTCCAGTGTAAAAACTAAGAAAGAATCAAACACTAGTGCAATAAGTGCTTTTTACGTCAGTTAAAATTGATTTTATACATCAGAATATTGTCTGACGTAAATACAGCTGACGTTAATAGTTAATATTTTAACGTCAGTTGTTTAAACAACTAACGTTAAATATAAAACTATTAATGTCAGTTCTTTAACTCAACTGACGTTAATGTTGTTCAAACTAACGTTAGTTTTGTTAAAGAACTGACGTTACAGGTTTTATTTTTAACGTCAGTTTCCTAATACAACTGATGTTAATAGTGTACTATGTATTTTATAAAATACTATTAACGTCAGTTGTTTGATACAACTGACGTTAATAGATTCTTTTTTTAAATTCAGTTTTAAAATATCACTCCCCTCAGCTATCCCTGCATTCAGTAAATATCCCAGTAACACAGAATATCACACACATTAAAGAATTGCAAACACTACCCTTAAATTTCAATATTAACTAAAAGAAAAGAAATATACAAAGGAACAATGGGGGGACTTAAAACCAAAACCCATGTATAGGAAAAACATAACTATCTACAAGTATGTATGTGTGTGTGTGTGTGTATATATATATATATATATATATATATATATATATATTATATATATATATATATATATATATATATATATATTAGTCTCTAATGTCTAAAAACAAAACTACCAATCTAAGTGTATATATATATATATAAATGTTATTAATTAGTTTCTAAAGTCTAACAAAAAAACTATTCATCTAAGTATTGCGGAGGTATCTTGTCAATTCCTTTTTCAGCCGCATATTTGAAGAAGAATTCTGCCAAGCGCATCCTCAAATCTCTAAACTCATCTTTTTGAAGAGGCAATTGGTTGTTAAATGCCTACACACGTTCAAATAATAACAATAACACTAACTCAAGTCATCACCAAAACTATAATATATAATTTAACAAGTTGTTTAAATATTACCTTCTTCCATCCATCCGTAATAGATGCGGAGACTATATTCAGCATATGAAGCATCACATAATAGCCGCACGACCACCCGTCAGGTTGAAATCGAGACTACAAACAAAATTAATTTCAATGTCAGTTAAATATACATATAAATTAGTAATTATAATATTAATTATTTGATAAATAAACTACCAAACCTTGAGGATGATCCAATCAGGATTTCCTTTAGCCTTAGTAGTCCTACTTCTCCCGTTGGCGCAACTTATGCTACTCGCCTTCAGCGCGCTATCATAAACAAATAATCATTTCAATTAACAAATTCATATATCATGTGTGTAATAAACTAAAAACAACTGATATTAAAACTTAAATTAAATTGAAGATTAGTTACTTACGTATTTACAGCTTCCACCACCTCCTATGGCGGGTTTTGGTGGAGAGAGCAGAAGAATATGACAGTATGCCTAGACGAGTGAAGTACGAGCAACTGCCAATGGTTATTAATAGAGTAGGGAGCCAGATATAATTCTTTCCTATTGTCTCCCATCAAGTTCCCTATGTATTTACTTAATTCATCGCCAGCAAAGAATTGAGGCATAAGGATTGACGGATCTAAGAAGCCATAAACTGATTTGGAGCCCTTATCAAGATGAAGACGATGGAGATACCTAAGATATGAAAAGGTGTGGATGTTAATTACATAATATATATATTGAAATTAAAATAAATTATTAAATGTAAAAATACCAAAAATAAATAAGTTATAAAATTAAAATTAACTTACATGCACCAGAGACTCAAAACCGTGCTGGCCATCCACACGTTATCTCTACAGGCGTGCCCGAGATCTTCACCACGGAAGGAAAATATCCTCTCTTGATTTGGGCGTGCCACCCATCCATCATGCTCCAATGGACATTCAAAAATGTCAAAGGCATAATCCTCACCAAGTGAGAACAAACGAGTGACAGGTGACTGCGACACCGACGTCGAATTGACCTTCAATTTAGAAAAAATAAAATAGATAAGTTGTTGATAATTAAAAAAAAACACAAGTAATTATTTGACTAATTTGGACATTAATAATGAATACATACCTTTGTTACCATTTCGAGCTCACGGCGCTTGAAGTCCAACTCAAGCGCATGCCTTTACATTTCCAACTCAAGCTCACGGCGTTGGACTTCCAACTCCCGCTCCCTAGCTGCCAACTCATCGTCCTCCACATGTGCCCTACTATAACTCTCTTTTGTGCTCACATGTGAAGGGTAGGCATGTCCTGCGGTGTCCTGGGATGAACCGACGGAGGAAAGCTCTCTAGCAAGCGCCTGCTTGAATTCTGGGTTGGATAGGAAGCTTTTCATCAGATGTGTTATAATAGCAGGGTTGGAGACGAGCTGCTGAGTCATGGATTCCAAAATTGATGCCTCATCGACGACCCGCTTTCGTGAAGCAGACTTGCCATAATATTTTCTGATGGTCACGTTCCTAGGAACACCGATAACCCCACCAGGATGGACTTTCTTGCCTAGAGCAGTCATCAAGACGTCCCGCCATCCAGAAGGGACGAATGAGCCCTGGGAGCATTGTGCTTTAAGATCCATCTACAATGAAGAAATGAAAAAACGTGCAAGTGAAAAGTGTTAAAAATATCTATACAAATATCAATTGAAATGAAGTTAATTATTTACTTACAATCTTATCTGCCACTTCGCGAGTGGCATCAACTTTAAAAGATCATGTCTTTGTCATGCGGCCGACTAACCAGACATCCTCGCGGTCGATGTCCGACAGAGGACTTAATGGTGTGCCCTCAGGCACCTCTCCTCTTTCTACCCTAGCAGCGTGCTCTTCTTGCTTCACCCTTAGCCTATCCGCCATCATCTCCTCGATCTGAGTCTCGTACCCACCCTAAGACATGGTGTGGCGGTGGACGTTCTTTGCCTGATTCTGCCTACCCTTCTCTGTCTTAGCCTATTCAAACAAAAACACATAATTAAATACAATTAAATGATCTATAAGAAGCATACAAAATTAACTTAATCAACCAACCTGAAATTCTTCATCCTGTCGACTCCTAGCAAACATATCCCAAGTATCCTTATCAATCCAGGGATAATCCGAGAACATATTATCAAGCCGCTTCTTCCCAGATACATAGTACCTGGTAAGATCATGCTTGAACCCATTCCAGCGCTTTGATGCCATTTTCATACATTTCGTACGATGATCCTCGTCATTTGGCATAGTCCAAGCTACCTACACATTAAATACATAACAACTGGATGAATTATAACTTGGATAATTATCTAATAATGTAAATCAAAAGAATGTAAAGGTAAAATACCGTGATAGCCTCCCAAATCTGATCCTTAACGTTCTGTGGAACATCATTCCAATGGTTGTAGTTGATGCTAACGTGCTGCTTCGCTTGTAGAAACACCCACTTTTTAAATTCTTTAGCATGGGGTCCCTGGGGCTTTAGATTAGCATCAAAGCACACCTCAATCTTCTGTTCGCTTTGCCTGGCCTTCTCTAATTTCTTCAAAGTCGTGGCTCCTCTACCCTGTTTCCTCTGAGACTGTGATGTTTGTATGGACAAAAAAAATGATAAAATAGAGGGTTGTAACATTATAAACTTACATTAAAAAGAAGGACTAAAGATAGTATATAACATGTAAACTTTCACTAGAATTAGGCGTAGGCGCGATCGGGTCCTGCGTAGGCCCCACGGTGTCCTCCCGTGCATGTGGGCCATCCGACTGATCCATATGTATGCCTGTTCAAAAACAATATATATTTATTAAAATAGGTTATAACTAAAAATAAATACAGAAGTATAAATAAAAATAAATGTATACTAAATTTAAACTACCTATATCAATATCCCTTCGTGATGATCATCACGAGTGGCATGTACATCGTCCACCTGTGTCTCCTCGATTATAATAGGCATGTTTGTTGAAAAAGAAGAAGTATCAGGAATATCAAGATTTGAATCTTGATTTTCATCACTACCATTATACATGCTTTTTCCTTGGAGAACCACAGACAACCTTTTGTTAGAAGGATCAGTGATGTAGAACACTTGTTTTGCTTGGGAAACCATTATGAAAGGCTCATTTATATGACCTAACTTGCTGAGGTCTATCAATGTGAACCCCAATTCGTCGGTTTGTACACCACCGTTACTATCAACCCACTTACATTTAAAAACTGGCACCGTAAACTTAGTGTAATCGAGCACACAAATATCTTCAATATATCCAAAGTAAGGTGTCGATGCTTTAATGGGTTTTGTGTCCTTCGCACTAGAGAAGTGCATTGCTTCGACCACGATCATAACCCCACTATTTTGCATGGTACTCTTGTTATCTCGTTCCTTTATATAAAAGGAAAAGTTATTGATGTCGTATCCGCTCCACCATATGACGTTGAAGCTAGGCCCACGTGCTAGCCATCTTACGTCATCGGAAGCAGTACTACCATCCTTAAGCGTTTCTTCCTTGAACCATGGTAAGAAAGTCTTGTTATGCTTGTTCAACAACCACCTTTTACTCATTCGAGGGTTTTCTTCATTGACTTTTCTTTTATGTTCAAATAAGAAAGGTTGAACAGAATCGATGTTGTTCAATACATACAAATGTGCTTGAAGCACTTCCTCCCGACCCTTGCTATTAATTCTTAAGCCATGTGTACCCTTACTTTGACATCTTATCTCACCATGCCGAGGCTTAGGAACCCCTATAGGATCTGTGTTATGAAGGTAGTCCGAACAAAACTCAATAGCTTCTTGTGCAACATACCTTTGAACAATAGATGCTTCCGGACGATGAGGATTCTTCACGTACCCTTTCAAGATCTTCATGTAGCGCTCAACTAGGTACATCCATCTCAGAAAAACCGGCCCACATAATCTAATCTCCCTCACCAAATGAACAATTAAGTGAACCATTATGTCGAAAAAGGAAGGAGGAAAATACATCTCCAATTGCACAAGATTGTAGCAGTCTCAACTTCCAAGTCATCCAACATACGGGGATCAACGATTTTACTACATATAGAATTGAATAATGAGAACAACCGAGTAATGGCATGTCTCACATTTTTTGGAGCAATACCACAAATAACAATGGGTAGAAGTTGTTGCATCAAAATATGACAATCATGAGACTTTAAGCCAACCAATTTAAGATCACTAGAGACAAGCCTCTTCATATTTGAAGAGTAATTATGTGGAACTTTGATGCCCTGAAGACACCCGCATAAACTTTGTCTCTTTTTTTTTTTTTGACAAAGTATGACATGCTGGGCAAATAAGTTCGCTTACCATCCTCAACAACTAGAGCTAACTGCTCTCGTATACCCATAGCAACGAGGTCGAGACGAGCATTCACACCATCCTTTGTATTGCCCTGAATGTTGAGAAGCGTCCCAATCACACTATCACACACATTTTTCTCCACATGCATCACATCAATGCAGTGTCTGACATCAAACTTGCGCCAGTATGGAAGATCAAATAATATCGACCTCTTCTTCCATATGTTTTTCTCAGCAGCTTTACCTTTATTTTTGGACTTGCCGAATATAACATTGATGCACTTTACCCTCTGATAAACCTACTCTCCAATTAAGGCCGCTGAGCTTCTTCCTCGTCTCTTGGCATCCATTAAAAACTTTTTTCATCTTACGATATGGGTGATCACGTCTAAGAAATCTCCGATGCCCAAGGTAAACCGTCTTCTTTCCATGATGCAACTGAGTGTAGCATGTGCCTTCTTCACATATAGGGCATGCTTTATGCCCCTTGACACTGCACTCTTGAAAGTTACCGTATGCTGGAAAGTCGTTGATGGTGCAAAATAACATGGCACGAAGCTTGAACGTCTCATGAGAATACCCATCAACTACATCAACACCTTCCACCCACAGCGTTTTCAAGTCTTCAATCAATGGACTTAGATAAACATCTAAGTCATTTCCCGGTTGCTTTGGGCCCGAAATCATCATAGACAACATCATGTATTTGCGCTTCATACACAACCAAGGGGGCAGGTTGTAAATTATCAACAGAACAGACCATGAACTATGAATACTACTCATGTTACCATAAGGATTCATTCCATCCGTAGCAAGTCCAAGCCTTAGGTTTCTTGGCTCATCGGCAAAATCCGGAAACATAGTATCTATATTCTTCCATTGCATAGAATCAGCAAGATGACGAACCTTTCCACCACGTTTCCTCTCATCATTATGCCATCTAAGATTCTTCGCATCTTTCGCATTGGCAAACAATCGCTTGAACCGTGGAATTATTGAAAGATACCACAACACCTTCGCAGGAGGACCCTTTTTTCTCACATCATCAAGATCATCATCATCATCACCACCAATCGCTTTTTATCGTGATAACCCACATTTGGGGCAATTGTGATTGTCTTCATGAACACCAGTGTACAATATGCAATCATTGGGGCATGCGTGTATCTTCTTATAATCCCTACCCATCGGACACAATACCTTCTTGGCCTTATAGTTACGGTCCAGGCAATGTGTTGTCCTCTTGAAGCAAGTCTTTCAACACTTCAAGCAATTCCGTAAAGCTTTTATCGGTCCAACCATTTCTTGCCTTCACACAAACCAATTTTAGCACCGCCGACAACCGTGTATGAGTAGTACACCCTAGATATAAAGGCTTATCCGCATCATCGCACAACCTATCATACATATGAGCTCGATGAAAAGATTCTTGTCCAATATCACGGATCATGTCCTCTACTCGATCATCCTCCATATCTACGTCAACGTCCTCACTTTGGGAGACACTTGCCGTACTACTCAACAATACATCACCATGCCATATCCATCTTGTATAACTTAAGCAAATCCCTTCACAAATCAAATGAGTACGTATATCCTTCCCCGTACATTTCCTCATATTCAAACACTTGACACAAGGACAACAGAACATTCCATTACTATTAGGAATATTCCTTTGAGTAAATTCTATAAATTCTCCCACCCCCTTCAAATACTCAGCACTAGTACGCTTACAAACCATCCAACTACGATCCATAACTAGATAGGTTCTGTAGATATACAAAACATATATCCAATATAAGGACAATACGGGATATTGAAAACTAGTTTTTGAAATCCTAATTGAAAACTAGTTTTTGAAATCCCGTCAACCATGTATATCTTATTTGACTAACTGCCTAAAACAAAATTTCCATGGTAATCTTACATCATTCTTCTCATCAAGCAGGCAACAATAAGCAGATGAAGATAAATTAACAAAACAGAATTCCAATGAGCAATATATTGTTGATGTCACATGCTACAAGCAACTCTAAATTTCTTCCCATTTTGAAATAGGTCATGATAGCAGAAGAAAAACAAGAGAAAACACAAAACCCACGACCAGAAATAGAGACATTCCAAACAACTCAAACTCACAGTTTCAAGTTTCAACTACAGAGACTACAGTTTCAACATACACTCAAAACCAAAAATAAAAAAATGTGCCCTAAAGACTCACCAGAAATAGGTGCTCGCGTGGTGGTGGGGAGGGGAGCTCGAGTGGTGGCCAACGTTCGATGTGGTTACTGAGAGCAGAGGGACAAGGAGAGTTAGTGCACGGGAAGGGGAAAGAGAGATGTCAAGTTATTGCAAAGAATGAGCGGGAAAGACAGAGTTAGGGTTAAGAGTGTACCTCATGGTGGTGGCGAAGAAGCCCTCGCGGTGGTTGCGGTGGAGAGGAGCTCACGATTAGGGCAGAGTGAGAGTGAGAGTGAGCGTGATGAAAAGAGAAGAATAGAGACGTATAGAGCGAAGTGAAGAAGGCGCGCGGGTGTAAACGTTATAATCAAAAACCATCTTTAAACAAACATTTTATGTCAGTTGTTTGTAACAACTGACGTTAAAAGTCATTTTTAATGTCAGTTGTCTTAAAAAACCGACGTTAAAAGTCATTTATTTAACGTCAGTTGTTTATTACAACTGACGTTAAAATAGTACAGGAATTGAAGAATTAAATGGAGCTTGCAATGTCAAAAGGAGCTTGAAGAATGAAGGAAAATTGGCCAAACAGAAGCCATCACGGCCAGGCCGTGATAGGCATCACGACCGTGATCGAGTGGAGCTGAAAGAAAGAAAAATGCCCAAGTCGAATCGATCACGGCCTGACCGTGACAAGCATCACGGCCGTGACACGCAAAGCGTAAAGAACAGAGACGCATGCAGAGCGAAGTGAAGAAGGCGCGCGGTGTAATCGTTATAATCAAAAATAAAACAACAGGTTTACATCGCTTGTTTAATACAATCCGACGTTAGAAGTCATTTTAAACGTCAGTTGTCTTAAACAACTGACGTTAAAAGTCATTGTTTAACGTCAGTTGTATTAAACAACTGACGTTAAAAATAAATATTTTTTATTTTAAAAACACTTTTAACTTCAGTTGTTGAAGACAAATGACGTTAAAAGTGTATAAGTTTCTGCAAAAACATTCATTCCTTTGACTACTGTGCTACTTACCCATGCACCTTGTAATCTAATCCTCTTAATGAACATTAAGTTTATAGATCAGTTTTGAAGAAAATCAGGTAGTCTCTCTTCTCTATATAAAGTACCATTCTTCTGTATCAGTCTGTAATACACCCTCTTCTTTTCCTCTATATTTCGTGCGTTTTCTATTCCTTCACAATATGGCTCTATCATATTTGAGACTTTTGTTATTTCTTCCTATACCTAGACTTAATGGTTTCTGTCTTAATGGTCAAAAAACTTGAGGTTGAGTAAATCACATAACATGGATGGTAAGGTTGAGTGAATCACATAATGAGATTCCCTCACTTTATTTCATCCCCTTCATCCCTTTCACTCCGCTTTGGTAGCAAGTGATTGTGGATTCAGATGGAGCATCAAGGACTTCAAATGAGGGAGGGGATGCATCCATTGGAGTTTCTGAGGACAGGACTAAGAAGAAAATGACGTTGAAGCATAAACTTTTTTATATTTTAGGGCTATGTTGCAGAAATTTTTTATCTTTTAATCATGTAATTGTAACTTATGAATCGCTTCAATGAGATACGATTTGATTATACATATAACTTGTTTTATGTTAAGTGTTTATTTATTTTAATTTGCACAAGAATTTGTTTACTAATTCAAGCTAATTAATTAAGATTAAAAATAAACTTGTTTAAAAAAAAGATTAGAAATAAACTGCACTATATATGGAGTGATCTGCGTTAAGAGTGACAACAGGGAGATGACAACGAAAGAAAGAATATTGCACAACTTACGCAAATAGTGATTTAATATTTACAAAATTGCCACCGCCTCATTTTTAACGTCAAACATATGGTCAACTGACGTAAAACATTCCCGTATATTACATTATTTCCACTAGTGAAATTAAATATGCCTAAACTATATGAAAATGCATGCAAAATGTCAAGGAAATATGAGGTGAAATCACACTCATCAGTAACAAAGTTACCATGACATACAACATTTCTCTAAGTTTCCATTTTTGAAAGAAAAAACTTAAACTACAGATGGATGTATATAACACTACATTTACCGACCTCTTTAGATATACAACCCAACTCAAATCCTAAGGTGGTCATTCTATCAAATATTCATTGGAGAGACCCCCAATCAGAATACTTTCACAACCTCAAACACTAGGTCTTCAAGTGACTTAGAAAGACTCCTCTGCAACACTAGGCCCATGATTAGAATGCTTTTTTTGTTGTTTTTTTTTGTTTTTATCTTCTCAAACCTTAAGTTGGGCCAACTAGTAAGCCCACATGCATCACTTTCAGACCAAAAAAAAAAAAATTTAACCCTAACAAAAATCTGAAACATAAAAATAAATAAAAGAAAACAAGGTATTATTGAACCCATCAACACCAAACAACACTTAGAAGCTACCAAAGAGCGTAAACAGGGAGAAGAACCACGACGGGCTGAGCATGACGGCGGCGAGTGGTGGCGATTCTGGAAGCGGGGTGGTCGAGTGGTGAGGCGGAGGGGACGTCGGCTTGTCATGGCAGCTTCAGATCCGTACGTTGTGGAGCTTGCGCGACGTATAATTGGTGGACATGGTGGTGACGGCAATGGCGGATCACGACGGATCTGTGTGCGGTTCACGGCGTTTGAGGTGGAGGAACAACGGTGCTATGCCGATGGCAAAGGGACTGATTGAACGGTGATTCTGAACGGAGTCAGAGGAACCATCACATTGGCAGTGACGCCGCCTGGTACGTCTAGGGGCGTGCACCCTGTGATACATAGAAGGATTTGTATGCTTCTCTTTCATATTTCTGAGTGTTTGGGTTATGTGTTGAATTTTGATTTGGGTTAGAATGGGTGTTAAGGATTGGTAGAGAAGATGATAGGGTAATGTTGGAGGCATAAAATGGAGGTGGTTATGGATGGAAGGTGGTTCACTTTTTATTTTTATGGCAGAAGGGATGTATTCAATTGAATGGAGTGTATGGTGTTGAATATTGAATGTGGTTCATGATATAGGCTATGTGGCTGGGAGGAACAAGTAGATGAAAATGTGAGTATCCCCCCTCGGTGTTTTAGTTGTCCGAAAATTTATTGATCAATAGTGAGAGAAAATGACAAAATTTCTATGGCCAGCTGGGGATGAAATGGACTATGTTGTGGAGTGTTGCAAAGGTTGACCATGCTTCAGTCATCTCTCCATTTCCATTTTTATTGTTCCACTCCTTTGATCTAAGTAAAATGCTCTTTCCCATGTTCTGAAAACTACCCAAAAATGGGAGTCTATTTGCTTCAGCCTTGCCCTGAGAAGAGCTACGGTGGTGTAAACAGTAAATACAATGAGCACTTGGCAGAACATGTAACATTCAAAAAAACATTTCTTTTGTTTTTTTTATTGATTTTTTTTTTGTCTTGGACTCAACAATCTTGTAACAAAAACAAATTGGGCCAATAACACAAACAATTGTTATTTAATTTTTTGTACTATCTATCTTTTTTTATTTTAAAAAATAATAATTAAAAAGGGAAAATACCCGGACAAAATTAGGTGTTCATAATTCCTTTTGAGAAAGTCCCTGCTAGATGAGTATCTGCTACAACAAGACTTATAGCATGCTGAAAAGAGATAACTGAACATTCTGGAATTTAGGCTGAACCATATTACTGAGATAATGTTAATAACTGCAGCAAGTCTTTTACTTGGCTGCTCCAATTCTTTTCACAAACTATGGAGTTGAAGATTGAATGTGGTTCATGATAGAGGTTGGGTGGCTGGGAGGAACAAGTAGATGAAAATGTGAGTATCCCCCCCCCCCCCCCTGTTGGTGTTTCAGTTGTCCGAAAATTTAGTGATCATTAATTATAGAAAGTGCCAAAACTTCTATGGCCAGCTAGGGATGAAAGGGACTATGTTATGGAGTGTTCCAGAGGTAGAACCATGCTTCAGTCATCTCTCCATTTCCATTTTTATTGTTCCACTCCTCTAATCTATGTAAAATGCTCTTTCCCATGTTCTGAAAACTACCCCAAAAATGGGAGTCTATTTGCTTCAGCCTTGCCTTGAGAAAAGCTACGGTGGTGTAAACAGTAAATACAATGAGCACTTGGCAGAACATGTAACATTCAAAAAAACATTTCTTTTGTTTTGTTTTATTGAATTTTTTTTTGGGCATGGACTCAACAATCTTGTAACAAAAACAAATTGGGCCAATAACACAAACAATTTTTATTTAATTTTCTGTACATTCTATCTTTTTTTATTTTCAAAAATATTAATTAAAAAGGGAAAATACCCGGACAAAATTAGGTGTTCATAATTCCTTTGGAGAAAGTCCTTGCTAGATGACTATCTGCTACCACAAGACTTATAGCATGCTGAAAAAAGATAACTGAACATTCTGGAATTTTAGCTGAACCATATTACTGAGATACTGTTAATAACTGAAGCAAGTCTTTTACTTGGCTGCTCCAATTCTTTTCACAAACTGAGAGCAAAGATTGAATGGAGTGGATGGTGTTGAAGATTGAATATGGGTCATGATAGAGGCTATGTGGCTGGGAGGAACAAGTAGATGAAAATGTTAGTACCCCCCTCCCTTGTGCTTCAGTTGTCCGAAAATTTATTGATCATTAGTGAGAGAAAATGACAAAATTTCTATGGCCAGCTGGGGATGAAAGGGACTATGTTGTGGAGTGTTGCAGAGGTTGAACCATGCTTCAGTCATCTCTCCATTTCCATTTTTATTGTTTCACTCCTCTGATCTAAGTAAAATGCTCTTTCCCATGTTCTGAAAACTGCCCAAAAATGGGAGTCTATTTGCTTCAGCCTTGCCCTGAGAAGAGCTACGGTGGTGTAAACAGTAAATACAATGAGCACTTGGCAGAACATGTAACATTCAAAAAAACATTTCTTTTGTTTTTTTTATTGATTTTTTTTTTTTGGGCTTGGACTCAACAATCTTGTAACAAAAACAATTTGGGCCAATAACAGAAACAATTTTTATTCAATTTTCTGTACTTTCTATCTTTTTTTATGTTCAAAAATATTAATTAAAAAGGGAAAATACCCGGACAAAATTAGGTGTTCATAATTCCTTTCGAGAAACTCCCTGCTAGATGAGTATCTACTACCACAAGACTTATAGCATGCTGAAAAGAGATAACTGAACATTCTGGAATTTCGCCTGAACCATATTACTGAGATAATGTTAATAACTGCAGCAAGTCTTTTACTTGGCTGCTCCAATTCTTTTCACAAACTGAGAGCAAAGATTGAATGGAGTGGATGGTGTTGAAGATTGAATGAGGTTCATGATAGAGGCTATGTGGCTGGGAGGAACAAGTAGATGAAAATGTGAGTATCCCCCCCCTTTGGTGCCTGTCCGAAAATTTATTGATCATTATTGAGAGAAATTGACAAAATTTCTATGGCCAGCTGGGGATAAAAGGGACTATGTTGTGGAGTGTTGCAGAGGTTGAACCATGCTTCAGTCATCTCTCCATTTCCATTTTTATTGTTCCACTCCTCTGATCTAAGTAAAATGCTCTTTGAAAACTCCCCAGAAATGTTAGTCTATTTGCTTCAGCCTTGCCCTGAGAAGAGCTACGGTTGTGTAAACAGTAAATACAATGAGCACTTGGCAGAACATGTAACATTCAAAAAAACATTTCTTTTGTTTTTTTTATTGAATTTTTTTTTGGGCTTGGACTCAACAATCTTGTAACAAAAACAATTTGGATCAGTAACACAAACAATTTTTATTTAATTTTCTGTACTTTCTATCTTTTTTTATTTTCAAAAATATTAATTAAAAAGGGAAAATTCCTGGATAAAATTAGGTGTTCATAATTCCTTTGGAGAAAGTCCATGCTAGATGAGTATCTGCTACCATAAGACTTATAGCATGCTGAAAAGAGATAACTGAACATTCTGGAATTTCGGCTGAACCATATTACTGAGATAATGTTAATAACTGCAGCAAGTCTTTTACTTGGCTGCTCCAATTCTTTTCACAAACTGAGAGCAAAGATGCAACAGAAGATAAATCAATGCCACAACACAAAATACTACTCAACCAGTGCCATATTGCCTGAGCAAATTTACAAGTCGGTAATAAATGCTCTGTTGACTCATCAGATTCATAGCATAAAGAACATCTGTAGAGACTGAAATGCAGCCCCTAGCATGGAGATTCTCATTAGTAGGCATCCTCTTATGGTTCAATCTCCAAACGAAGAATGATTTAGAAGGAGGAATGAAGTGTTTAATGTCCCAATAACTTCGTACCAATTTAAGGGGCTTGCTGAAGGATTCAGGAAACCGAATGCTTCTTTAAATGGCAAATTCCCAGAACCACTTTATAAATCAAACATGGAATAACTACTTTTGTATTGTCCCGTCCCTTTCTATTTTCCAAATGAAACGCACCCTAAGAATATTTGAATCACTCAATTTTGTTATAGTGTCACTGCTTTAATCTTGAGATATAATAATTTAGAATTGTTTCAGTCAAATGCGAAACTAGAGTTTGAAAAATACAAATAAACCTCGAACCATTATAATTTTTTTTACTCATCGAACCATTTTAATTAGATCCTTTAAGTCATATAAATTTAAACATATTTTATGTATTTAAGGTATATAAAACTAATTATGTGTAGTGGTGATGTTGTCAGTGTGAATCATTTTTTATTAGTAGCTCCTAGTGTCCGGGCCTACCGGGAGCAATGACAATCCTCAGTTGGAACTGTCGAGACCTGGGTCAGCTGAGTGCAGTTCCTACCTTAAAGAACCTTATCGGGTGGCATAAGCCGGACTTTACTTTTTTGCTTGAAACTTTGGTTAGTGCTAATAAGTTTGAGCTGGATTCCAAGTTAGTTGTCGATGGGATGCATGGTTTCAATTTCTGGTTTGCCTGAGTTTGGTTCAATAATTTCCTCTTGTAAGGATTTGTTTGTTTCCTTTTATCAAAACTCTCATATTGAGTTTACTAGCTATGAGGCAAGCTATAATGGTTGCTCATAGCTTAGCTAGGGTGACTATTTCTTATACTAGCTCTCAGTTCTTTTCTGATATCCCTACATGTATTGGATCTTTGATTATTAATGAAATGCAGTAGTTTTCTTGGGTAAAAAAAAAACTAATTATGTTATAATGTGCCTAATAACCTATTACAGATAAAGTATTACATTTAGCAACTTGTCAATATTTCAACATTATCATAACTTTTAAAATATCAGAATAAGTATTTGGGATATAACCTGGCCAAGATAATTGTCAATATTTGTTCAATATTAAAGGACATCATTTTTTATCTTATTCCTCTTTTGACTTTTTACTCATAAAAAATTGTTTCTTGGGTGCCTTCTTGCTTCCTAGACTGGCCAAATGGATCTTCCAAATTTTGATTCCTTCCAACTCTTTAAATAAAATGAACTACATCAATGAGTTTCAACCACTGTCTTCTTGTTCATTAATTTTCTTTTCCAGGCAATACTAGTATGGCAAACTTAAAGGCATCTCTTTCCATTGGCCTTTTATTTTTTGTTTTCCTATCTTCTCAAGTCTTGGCCCATTATGAAGAGCATGAGGCTAATCATTTGAGTGAGTTACTTTCTTTCTGAATTTCAAGCTTAATAATAGTTAAAGTTAATTTCCATGTTTTTGCCAATATATATATAGAGAGAGAGGGTAGATGGCTTGATATACTACGAACACTACATATTAACTAATTTATGTGTTTGTTAATGGATATCTCTTAGAGTTTACAGCATTAAGGCGAAAAGGGTAAATTGGTCCTATATGTTACATTCTGTTCAATTTCCACATTAGTCATTTCCGTCAATTTTGACCTAACGTCGTCAAATCAAAAGCCACGTGTCAGACTAACGTGATAGCTATGTCAGGTCAAAACTAAAGACATTAGATTAAAATTGACGGAAATAACTAATATGAAAACACAACGTAATGTGTAGGAAAAATTTGAAAAAAATAAAACTTATAGGATCGATGTAAAAAAAATAAAATGTATTTGTCTAATTTACCTATTTTACCTAGTATTAATGTTGCCCCACTCAATAATTGATCCATTTTCTTTAAGAGAAGTCAATTATATCGACATCTCTTGAAATTTGACTTAATTACACTTGGCACGTCTTATTTCATCAATTACACCGACCTCCTTTGATGTTTATATTGTATGAGATGTAAGTACAAATGATAGCATAAATCTCAAGGGGTAATGAGAACATAAACTTCAAAGGGCAAGTATAGTAACAATATAAATCTCTAGGTAGGTAAACGTAATTTCCGAATCAAGAGGCCGATGTAGAGTAAGTATTTCAAATCTCAATAAAGGTCTATATTATTTCCTTTTTTACATAAATAAATATTGTTACACAATTTTTAAATATACTAAGTAGAAGGCGATGAGCAGAAAGCATCTTACAAAATCTAGTCATAAAAAGAATTATTATACGTACACTAATGCAAATCATATTATAATTATATTAAAACCTATATTAATTGGATGCCAAAAATTTTAGAAGATGTAGTGTGGTCAAAATTATGATGAACATTAATATTGGGAATATTCTTTCAAAAAAAAAAAAATAATATTGGGAATATTATTATTAAGCATGTTTGTATGTGAGTTTTATTAACGAGTCTTGTATATACGAGTTAACCATATAACTCATTATGTTATTTGTTATAATGTTATTCCTAACCATCCTAACCATCCTATCGATTTTTTGGTTGCTTGATTTATAATGTTATTTGTTAGCTTAATCGTAAGATCAGGGGCGGAGCCAAAAAATTCATTTGGGGGAGCCAAAATCAGTTATACATAACATGAAATAACGAATAAAAAAATAACTAACTTATAAAAATAAATTTATTTTCTACCAAAAAAAAAATGATATATAATTAACAATTTAATATAATATAAATGACTCAAACTATATGAAATAACCAGTCAACCAGAATTTTTCTTGTAAAAACATTGTTATAAAATAAAGAAACTAAAAATATTATTAGTATACTATTCAAATAAAAAACATTCAAACACATATATCATTTAAATAATTAAAAAGCCAAATCAAACCATTAGTAAAGTCCAAACAAATAAGAAACGTCCAATTTTATAAAAGAAGAAATGAGCCAAAGGGAGTTGTGTAACATCTCTGACTGCTCTATGGATTGACGACTGTCCCCACAGACCAACACGAGTCTTTTCAGCGTGCTTTGTCCTCACTCACACGCTTCCTGGAAAACTTCCCGTGTGGTCACCAATTCCGAATTGCTCAAAGTCAAGCACGCTTAATCGTGGGAGTTCTTAAGTGACGAAGTTTCGAAAAGAAGATGCATCTTGTTAGTATATGTAGTACCAATCAATTCATATAAGCCTTCCTCAACTGTATAGTCCCATACCTACACAGTCTCAGGATCCCTCTCATTCGGGTGTGTAATCGGTTCATTCACGTGTCCCTCCGTCTAGAAGCCTGCCAGGAGCCGCTCCTTGTCCGTGCCTTCTTGCACCGGCGCCACTCCCTGCCCTCGTCGGCACCAGGGTGTTACAAGTTGCCAACCTATCAGTAAATTTCAAGCAAAATGTTACAATATACTACCGTGAAATACACGGGTAATTAGAGAGAACATTATACTTTAACTTACATTTGGGAGTCAATATTGGTATATGCAAGTGGACTATAAAAACATCTGAACAGTATATATAATAAGATTTTATCTGATCTTAGGTGGAACTATACATAGACTATGGCTTTAAATAAGAAAATCTATAGGTGTATGAAATAACAAAGAAAATATGAAAACATGGGGGAGGCCATGGCTACAAAGGCTTCCCCTCCCTCCGCTCTTGCATAAGATTACCTTAGTTTGACAAGTTTTATGAAATTAATGATGTATATAGTTTGATGTATTATTAGTGTAAAAACGTTTTAGACTTGTATACAATGATATGAATGGCATTTTTAATGAGTTCGATATCTTGTGCTAGCTGTTAATATACACTATATAATATATTCAAACTTGTGCCAACACTAAAATATAGAGAGAATAGATATGCCTTCATGTGTGTCCAAACTGTATAACTATGGATACTACATTTTACATAATTTCGGTTTCTGTTAGTGGTTCTTACTTTTTTTTTTTTTAATAAGCAAAAGGAAATAATACTAAGGGATATAAGGAATATCCAAACCTTTAAACATTATAATGGAGATTCTGAATCACTCTATACCATGACACTCAATAAAATCCCTCACCCTATCAAGAATGGCAACCAACCCACCAAAGTTTAGTCAACATAGCAACAACTCTAAGAAGAAGAAAAAAAAACTTTAAGCTATAAATGGACTATTCAACCACATAGAATGTCTTTTCTCTCTCAATAACTGCGACATTTTCTTTTTATTAACTATCTTTATTCAATTATTATATGTATAGACGACATAAATCATCTAAGTTTACAAGATCAGGAAACATATATTGGAGTCGTGGGTCTATATCATGGCCGGTAGAAGGTATCGTATGAAACCCGGTTATAAGACCGTAAGACACTAGTGAGACAAATGAAAATTTATGACATTTTTAATAAGTTAATTGTAATATCTTTTTTGTGTATTTTTATGTTATTGTTGTTGCAGTACTTGCAATCATTATTAGTTGTTATTATGGAATGGTCTAACTTTGTTTTTATTTTTTGGAAATTTTTAGCTATATATAGTTATATAACACATTTTTTCTATTACTGTTCATTATACAGATACTGATGGTATTCATCTTGCTAATGATAATCCTTCTAGTGGTCGACCTACCGATGGTGTTGTTGCTGTTGGCTATTCTACTTGGTATCCTTCTCCCCCCTTGTTGCCGCCCATTGAAGATAAAAAATCAACTGGTTACAATCCCTCAAAATTGAACAATATTGGTGAGATACATTAGAATTTGAAAGTTGTGTACTTTACCTTTCTTTCCACATAAGAATCATAACATTGGATTAAACCACTCTATGCAATGACACTCGATCAATAAAATCCCCCACCCCTATTAAGAATGGCCACCAACCCTACAAAGTTTAGTAAACACAAAAACACCAAGTCTAAGAAACCGAAACAGAACTTTAAGCTTTAAATGGACTATTCAACCACATAGAATGTCTTTTCTCACTCAATAATTGCAACGTCTTCTTTTATTAACTATTTTTATTCAATTATTATACATATAGACGACATGAATCATCTAAGTTTACAAGATCAAGGAACAGATATTGGAGTCGTGGGTCTATACCATGGCCAGTAGAAGGTGTCTTATGAATTTCGGTAATAAGACCCGAAGACAACGGTGAGACAACAAAACGAAAATTAATGACATTTTTAATAGCTTAATTGCAATCATTAAAGTTGTTACACTTGAAATCATTATTATTTTTTATTATGGGATGGTCTAACTTTATTTTAATCTTTCGGGAAATTCTAGCTATATATAGTTATATAACACATTTTTTCTATTAATTTTCATTATATAGATACTGATGGTATTCATCTTGCTGGTGGTATTGCTAATAATAATGATCCTCCTGGTGCTAATGATAATCCTTCTGGTGGTCATCCTACAGGTGGTGGTGGTGATGCTGACTATTATCCTCAAGGACGTCCTTTGTATCCTCCTCCCCCCAGGTTGATAAATTTTGCAGAACAAATAACAACTGATTACAATCCCTCAAAGTTGAACGATATCGGTGAGATACATTAGAATTTGAAAGTTATGTATTTTATCTTCCTTCTCACATGAGAATCAGGCACATGTCCCAAATTTGCACACAATAATGTAACAAAAATGATGCAGAACTAGAAAATCGCGAGCATGGATATGTAATCAAGGATGATAGCACAAAGCCTTCCGAAATTGATCAAAGGAACTCCTCGATATTTATGACAAAAACTACTCCTGGGATGAAGAATGGTGACAATACAAGTTATAACAATCTTGGAGTGGAAGAAGTTAGTGAGCAAACAATAGAAGATGAAACTTAAGCCAATTAAAATCCTATCAACATGTTGTTTTCTAAAACTCCAGCTATACTAAATAAATAATTGGGTGCATGTATTACCTCTTTAACATATCGTGAAAAATATTGGTTTGTAGCACCTGCTGGAATAACAAATTCTATATGCTATTTGGGAAAGATAATGATCTCGAGCACTTGTTGGTGTAACGTCCTGATATTTATATATATGTTTATTCAATAATTAGTGTGATTTATTAATTAAACGATTACTTTTTTATTAATTGGCTTGTTTGATTTTATTCGGTACATTAACACTATGTTATAGCAGTGTGTGCATGCTTTTCAAACCGAAAAATTATCATAATATATAACATTTTAAATGTTATTAGTAATTATTAAATAATATTTTAAATCATGTTTGAAGAAAAAGTCTTTCTAGTTTATTTGATTTTAAATTACAATAATGACTTATTTTTACAATTAAATTTAGAGGGTCTATATAATATATCTCAACATACTTTTTACCTATCTAACCACACAATTCTTAGGCAACAATTGCACAAAGCTGCAATATAGTGTGTGACACCCTTCTACCTCGCATGTTATAATTGCTTTAAGATAAGCAATTAATAAAATTTAATCATGAAAATGCTGAAATAGCATACATGTTTAAACATGTTTAAACAAAGAACTAGTTCACAAATGCGGAAATAAAACATGTTTAAACAAAGAAAACATAAAACACAACAACCCAACCCCAATGTCACGACTCAGTAGTCGGTATAACCGCTCGAACATCCTCTAATACAAACTGAAAACTAACTAATCGAACATAAGAACAAGCCCTAACTATGAGTGGCGGCTACTCGTAGTCACTCCTCTCCTGTCTGCTCATCATCCTATGCAAGGTGCCAATCAGGCCAAACAAACAAACAAATAATGGGGAGTAAGAATCATGTAAACATAATAGCAATGAGGTAGGAAGTAAAGTAAACAAGAAACCATAACATCATATAGCATACATCGACAGATAAATATCACAACAGCAACCATCATCATCATCATGACAACAAGTATGCTATGCAGTGCAATGCAACGCTACTCCACTACTCCAACAATGCATGTGGATCCACTAAACTCGGGACGGACGACTTCACCGTTACATGTCCACAGTCCACACTGAGAATCTACTCAACGCCAGAGAATCTACTCCTTGGATAGACAACGCATCAAACCATGGTTTCCTCATCACGGGGGCGCACGAAGAATCTACTCCAACCGTGGATGGCCAGATCGCCGTAGTCTAGAACGACCTCCCCTATGTCGAACATCCCCCAACAACAACATCTCTAATGATGCATGAGCAAACAACAAACAATGCCAATCGCCACCACCTCAACTTCAACGGAATCAACCGAAGATAACAGCGGAATCGACCGCCGCGGAATCTACCGTAAATCTTTAACCAGTGGAATCTACCACAGCAGAATCGACTACAACACCTTAGACCCAACCGGTCAAGGACCCCTTGGGGCAAACTCCCGGCCACCAAGGTACAATATCAACAACGTGCGGTAACCCACCGGGTACCGACTTAACCTACGTACATCTCACCATCTCATCTCTTTAACCATCTTCATTAATTATTAACTAAGTTATCTAATTAGAAACTTTGCATGATTAAGTCATCTTATCATCATAGGGAAATTGGGGTTAGGAACCCCTTAAAAACTTTTAATCATGTTCTGGTCAGGAAAGGGAGCACGGGCGTGCTGATCCCCTGCACGGTCGTGCTGGTCACACAAGTGAAGCACGATCGTGCTCCTTGTTATGCACGGTCGTGCTCTTTGTTATCCACGACCGTGCTCGAAACACAACCATTATCTAGAATTCAACTAGGAGCACGGTCGTGCTCCCTGTTAAGTAGGACCGTGCTTAATACACATCAGTGTTGTTCTGAGCAGAAATAAGTCCGAAACTCAAACCAAATTTTTAGGGCATTCAACCTATTAATTTCTAAATAGTTTTAAAACCTAATTTAACCAATTAACATATATTATCAACATTCAACACATCATAACAGTTATGGCATCAACCATTCAACCAACATATCAACAACCATAAACATATTGTGTTCATCATGACGGCATATTCATACAATAGCCAATACGAACATGAAACACATAACATGGCATTTAACACTAAACAAACATGTCATCAACATAGGCATTTAGGCATTTAAAATCATACAATAGCATGCATCAAATCAAGTTATGGGAACCCCTTTATTTTACTCTAACCACAAGCCTATGAATACACTACCCTTCTACCGATACTTGGATTGAAGGTAGTTTTAACCACAGTCCTAACAGCAAACTGGTCCTGAATCTCCAAGTGGCTCACTCCGATGATAAGCCTTGACCAAACATAAGCATCATTGATCAGTTTCTTAACCCAAAACGAATGGGGAAACTTGAAAAGGGGAAGGAACCATTACCTCTAAACCAACACAGACGCAACAGACGTTCCAAAAGGCTTCCAATACTCAAGGATTGCACTGAATGGATAGGCACAGTAGCAGCCGCACTAGGATAGCAGCAGCCGTCAAAAGCAGGGTTAAAAATACAACCCTCGATCACTATGTCAATATTTATAAACTAACCCTCGAGCACGGTCGTGCTCCTAAACGAGCACGGTCGAGCTGGACTTAGCGTCAGCGAGACACGGTCCATACATTGAGCACGGGCGTGCTCAACTTAAAAATTGAAACACACTTCATCCTTTAAGCACGAAGGCTTTGGGCTAATGAGCACGGGCATGCTCATGTACCAAAAAGGGACTTTTAAGTCAAAAATCCCACTAAGCCCTTAGCCAACAATTGTAACTTAACAAAACAGCTTTAAGAAAAGCACTTAACGAAAAGCAGGGTGTTACATAGTGGTCACTCTATGCAACCCCGTTGTAAATGCTGTTTAGAAACATACAAAACAATAAGCCACACATATATTGTAACACCCCGATTTTTACTGTTCTTCAATATCGTTAATTTTTTTTTTTTACCCGAGACCTAGAAATGATTTTGAATAAAACACAATCATATTTAGATTCTACTTGATAGTAGAAGTTTATGGTTAAATTTTGGGTTGAAAATTCAAACGAAATCCATTCTGCGTGTTCACTGATAGTAAGATTCTACTGATCAGAAAACCTAATTTTGACCAAAAAACGAAACGTTTTAGATTTTTATCACCTTTTGAGTGATATGAATCTATTTCAAAACTTTCTCTAAAAAAATACAATATTATATTTTATTCGGGCGACGTTTCGAAGAAAATCGCGTAAAGAAAACCCTAATTTTCTCGCCCAAAACGAAAAATTTCAAAATGTTGCCACTTGTTGGGGACAAAATATGTTTTAAGAATTTATACCAAAAAATAAAATATTTTATTCTATTGGGTGAAATTTTAACGAAAAACGGGCGGAAAACTTAATCGGGTAAAGCGTCGGAGCCGAAAATGGATTCGCAGATATATGCAGAGGGTCTGGGAGGTTAATATCACATGTGGGACCCACCCATGTGATGAGAAAGGTGACTTACCTTCACCATAAATTCTCATAAATTCTAGAACAAAATATCTAGATATTTATGTGTTAACCTAACCTATCCTAGTTAAATGGCAACCATGGTCAAGACCAAGACATTATCAAATTTGCTTCTTCTTCCTCATTGTGGTGCACAACGTAGCCAAACCCTTCAACACCCATTGGCCACACAATTTTTCCTATCCATGATGATTACTAAGACTAGTTAGCTTATAATATTGTATTTCTAACTTAACTTAACCAAGCTTTGGTTATCTTCAACCATAGTTCACAAGGCAACTTCAAAATGATTTCCTTTCCTCCTTGAGTGAATTTACACAGACATAACACCCCTACACTTAGATAATTTCTTGCATCCCACACCTTTCATCCAACACTTAGACAAAAAAAATTCCATTTCACTTCATCTTCATCACTTGAACACTATTTTGTCTCCAAAAAACATAGAAACTCCATTGTTGTTTTTCAAGAACCTTGATCATTTCTTCATTCCTTAATCATCCCAGAGGTAAACCCTTATCACTCATGACTATGATTGTCTTATTCCTCATTCCTTTGATTCATTTCATGTCAAGAACATCTTGTTTCCATTTCTAGGGTTTTTATTCAAAATATTCTAGAAAAGCATAGAAAAATCCTTTTGATGTGATTCCAATTTCTATGAACTCTATAAGACTTCTAGATTGATTATCTAAAAGCTTGAGAGCAAAGAAATTTTCCTCCCCATTTTTCTACTCAAGGTCGAAACTTACTCCAAGAGGATTGGAGGAGTTTTGTTTCATTTTGTTGAAATATAACGCTTGATTTAATCTCTCTAATACTTCTAGTTGTTAGATCTAGAAGCTTGAGAATTTTTGAAATTCCTAGCCTAAAATCATTGTAAAGGCCGAAACCCTAACTATATGAGTTAGATGGGTTTTTGTTTCAATCTTTGTCATGTGACACTTGATTTTGTCTTTCTAATGCCTTAGGATCATAGATCCAAGAGCATGAAAATTTTAGATGTCCCTAGCCCAATTTTTGGATTTGGTCGAATGTCCTCTCATGTAGGTTAGTTAGTTTATTTCAAAGTTTAACCTGGTACGTTGCTTGTTGTGAAGGATTTATGGTTGATTGAGGTATTGAGTAGTAAGAGGAAACGAAATTGGAGGAATAAGTTCAAGGAGGAATCAGAAACTTCAAGAGGTAAAGGGAGTTTACCTGAGGGGTTTTTGATAGCTACGTGCTATCTGTGGTACGTGTTGTCCGTGAATTTGTTCGTTGTGTTTTTTGTAACATCCATTATTTTATATATGGTTAATGTATGAGGGTTAGGGTTAGGACTTGGATTATATAGTTGGGATGTGGTTTGAGTCATAGAGACCCTTGCTTGGCAAGCACGCAACCTTTTCGAATGAGTTTGAACGTAGAAACAAAATTAGGGTTTCCCGGTTAGTATCTTTGAGACATCTGAGTGTGAAATAAGAAATTTGGAGTTAGGAATGAGATTAGGCCTTTTTGATGGTTTGCGGTTGTTTATTAGGTCTTGATGAGCCTATATGTCAAATTTGAGGTCAATCGGATGTCGAACGGGTCCAGAACGCAAAGAAACACAAACCGAGCGTTTTGTGATCGATTAATTAATTGAGAGTCGGAATATTAAATTAGGTCGGGCCTGAGTACAATAGGTCTTAGGAGTAACCTAAAATAATATAGAAGAATATCCTAACATAATGTTAAATGTGAAACTACGGAAGAAAATACCCTAGGTTGTCTTTGATGGGCAACACGCGCAACATGTGTGGATGACCAATGTCACAATTGGACACGTGTCACTAAGAGGAGGTTGCATGGGTGTGGCTGCCACCAAGAGACACTTGGACTCCACTACTCTAACTTAGAGACACCTAACCATGCTACCTATGTGACACCTAGCACACTAACCCACCCAAATTAATCTCCTAATGACACCTAGCCTAACATGCATGCACTTGACTAAATCAAGCCACCTAAGTCATATAAACCAAAACCAAGACATTAGCTAAGTGAAAGAAGAGTGATCAGACTTCACTTTCTTCTCACTTTCACGCAGCATGAGAAAGAAGAGTGGAGAAGAAAATTCCCAAAGACTAAGACAACCATTGCTGAAAGCTTGAAGCCTGGTGGAATAACTTTTGTAAATCCCTCACCATACCTTAATCCACCGTTGGATCTTGTTCAAATGTAACAGAGAGGTTCTAGGTTTATATCAGTTCATATCCAACGGTTGCAATTTCTGTGTCATCCCCAAAGTGAGAGTTATTCAGCCTAGAAGTTGGAGTTGAGTTCAACTCGGGTAGCTCCAGATGACCAGTCACCTTGAGCGGATCATCCTAGACTCATCCACCGTTAGATCGAGCTGACATATTTGGAAAAGTTAAAGGAAAGGTAGCTCTTTAATCTCACCGTTCACTTTTGTAAAAAAATGTCTGGAGTGTGAGATATGAGGCCATATCAGTGGCGGATTTGGGGGTGTTTGCTTGTAGATTTTGGAGTTTCTTACTGTGTCTTTCAAAATGTGATGTTTAGGTGGGATATAGGAGATTCGGGGACCTCGTTCAGTGTGAGGCAGATTCGAGAGGAGTCGAGTATGAGTGACCTCGTAGCATTTTCGAAGTCGTACGTTCTTCAGGTGGGGGAAAGAAATTATTTAACATTGGAAACGGCACGACGACGTTTAATTCGATAATGGCGTAGGGCGACCTAAACCCTACATGATTGCGAGTATAGGACAATGTCCGTATCACGCTGGGGACTACTTACTAGTACCCATGAAGATATTGAGATTGTGTGTTTATCACCGTTCGTTTATTATATATTATTTTATTATTTTTATGATTGTCTTCTTGGATAATTTGATTGGTTGAATTGATGTTGATAAATGCCGGATGATGATGTTATGAGTTGTGATTATTTTATAAATATGATATATTATTATTTTATTAGATTTTGATAATGATTATTAGTTTGGAAATGATGATTTTATGACATGTTAGTAATAATGATGCAATGACATGATGATATTATGGTATGATGTGATGAGTGTTATAATTGTGATTAGAGATTGAGTAAATGATAAGTTATATCCAGACATGAGGATGTATTGGGGAATTTATGTTATATGTGTTAGTAGTACCTAACCGAGATGATTCCTGAGATATAATGATAATGATACTGATGAGATGAGATTTTATTGAGGTTACCTATGAGATCAGTATGAGCGGTTAGGGCACTAGCGGGTGACCTGAAACATGGTCTGTGATATGGTGGACCTGAAACATGGTCGTGTGGGGTCTATGCCTCGGAGGGAGAATTCTCTGGGAGAGGCTAACAGCGGACCGTCCCAAACATGATTTCATTTTAGTTGCAGCTATTGTTCATGCGTTGCATGAGCACCCTGACCGGGGTTCAGAGGTGTGCACCGGATGGTACAGCTATAGTGTCATTGCTTTGCTTGGGCTGTTAGATTCAATGACTTAGATTTTGATATATGACAAATACAACTTAATATGTATGCAACTGTTTTAGTATCAAATTACAAAGACAGGTATCAAGCAGTGATCAACAAGTTCAGTGAGCAATCAAAGGAGAATATTCAAGGAAGAACGTGGAGGAATCAAAGAGCAAAGACGAAGATCAAATAATCATCAAGACAAGAGCTTAAAGGAAAAATTAGATTTAAGTCTTAGATAATTTGTAAGAGATGAAATCTCTTATTCACAAAAAGCTCAATTACAAAGATGCGTGAAGAAAATCAAATTTCATAACCTGCATTAAAAAGAATAAGTTTTCATTAATGAAAATGATTTTTGGAAATAAGATTTTTTGAATCCAAAGCGCTCGTCCAACACTGAAGTAATATAAAGCACTCGTCCAACACAACTGACAAAAGCGCTCGTCCAACACTGAAGTAATATAAGCGATCGTCCAACAAGTGATTGAAGCGCTAGTCCACTAAAGTGATAGAAGTGCTCGTCCACTAAAGTAATACAAGAGCTCGTCCAATAAGTGACAGAAGCGCTCGTCCAACAAGTGACAGAAGCGGTCGTCTACTAAAGTGATAAAAGCGCTCGTCCACTAAAGTGATAGAAGTGCTCGTCCACTGTAGTGATACAAGCGCTCGTCCACTAAGGTGACAGAAGCACTCGTCCACAAAAATCTTTGGACCTACTAAATTCTTAATGAGAAGCTCCGTCCAGTAACATGGCATATGGAGCTCGTCTACCATATGGATCTCGTCTACTAAATGGAGCTCGTCTACTAGTTGGAGCACGTCCAATTACTTTGTGTTTTAGTACGCCCGTCAACTGACGTGGCATATGGAGCTCGTCTACTAGCCCGTCCAAATGTAAAATCTTAATGGCTAGATGGACGCGGTTATTTTCAAGATGGATGCGAATTCTATAAGAACTATTAGAATCTTATTTCAAGAACCAGAATCAAGAAAATAGATTCTGTTAAATCAGATCCAAATCTGTTTTGATTGATCCCAACGAATATAACTTGTTTTCTATATAAAGAGGGATCAAAGGAACAATTTTACAACATATACGCATATCATAAAAAATCACAACCAGATTAGAAATTATATGCGAAATCAATTGTGAAAATCATTCATCATCTTCACCGAGCTTATTGTGAAAAGAGTGTTTCAATACTCATAAGTGCTTCAATTTGTTTATCTGACTATTGAGAGTTAGGAATCAACTTTTGTTTTACATTTCGATTGTAAAGAGAGAGGGAGTATTTCTGAGTGATTAGGGTGAGGTATCGCTAAGGTTGAACATTGAGGCTCTTCACAAAAGTGTGGTATCTCGAGGTGAAGGAGTGCTCTGTGGTGTAAAGGTTTTTCAAGTTACCTGGCAAAGCTTGTGTGTTAGTGTGTGAAATCCCACAGGTGGAGTGGGGACTGGATGTAGGTCACAGTGGAGGTGATCGAACCATGATAAATCTGGTTGTGTGGTATTCCTAAACTCAAACTCCTTTACTTTCTTTTATGATCAAGAACGTGCGATTTTGATGTTTAAAGTTCAATATAATATCTGTTCTTGATCTGCATAAACTGTATTGAAAAACTGAAACTGAAATCGAACTATCTTGGCTGAAACTTGCATAACTTGTTCTTAATCTTTAAAGGATTAATCAGTTTCTGTATTTTGTTATTATTGAATCTTGAAACCAAACCAATTCTGAATTAATCTTTCTTATCTTCATCATCTTCCAATTCAAAATTTTATATAAACCCTTCATTGATCTTGTAAAAGATCCTAAGGCCATAAATCCGCAACTCTGAAAAGAAAAGTTTTGTGAAAAAGTTTTTAAGAGGGAAATATTTTTTGAAGACTCAATTCACCCCCCCCCCCCACTTGAGTCGTTGAAGCCAAAACAACAATTGGCATCAGAGCTAAACTCTTAAGTTTGGCTTAACAGCTATAAGAGTATGTCTTCTAATGACTGTTTAAATGAAGGGGCTTCCCTTGCACGCCCTCCTGCCTTCAATGGATCTGAGTATATCTATTGGAAGGAAATGATGATAATCTTTCTTGAGGCAGCAAGTGTTGACATATGGGATGCAGTAGAAAATGGACCATTTGTCCCCTCTACTGTAGATGCAAACCGTGCTCCAAGAAATAAGCCTAAAACTGAATGGAATGAGGATGATAAGAAAAGAGTTCAATATAATGCACGTGCTAAGAATATTATAACATCCGATTTAAGCCGTGATGAGTTTTTCAGGGGTTTCAAATTGCAAATCAGCAAAGGAGATGTAGCAGATTGTAGCGATCGAAAAAGGAAGGAGGAAAATACATCTCCAATTGCACAAGATTGTAGCAGTCTCAACTTCCAAGTCATCCAACATACGGGGATCAACGATTTTACTACATATAGAATTGAATAATGAGAACAACCGAGTAATGGCATGTCTCACATTTTTTGGAGCAATACCACAAATAACAATGGGTAGAAGTTGTTGCATCAAAATATGACAATCATGAGACTTTAAGCCAACCAATTTAAGATCACTAGAGACAAGCCTCTTCATATTTGAAGAGTAATTATGTGGAACTTTGATGCCCTGAAGACACCCGCATAAACTTTGTCTCTTTTTTTTTTTTTTGACAAAGTATGACATGCTGGGCAAATAAGTCCGCTTACCATCCTCAACAACTAGAGCTAACTGCTCTCGTATACCCATAGCAACGAGGTCGAGACGAGCATTCACACCATCCTTTGTATTGCCCTGAATGTTGAGAAGCGTCCCGATCACACTATCAAACACATTTTTCTCCACATGCATCACATCAATGCAGTGTCTGACATCAAACTTGCGCCAGTATGGAAGATCAAATAATATCGACCTCTTCTTCCATATGTTTTTCTCAGCAGCTTTACCTTTATTTTTGGACTTGCCGAATATAACATTGATGCACTTTACCCTCTGATAAACCTACTCTCCAATTAAGGCCGCCGGAGCTTCTTCTGTCTCTTGGCATCCATTAAAAACTTTTTTCATCTTACGATATGGGTGATCACGTCTAAGAAATCTCCG
Organism: Sophora flavescens; assembly: GCA_030762895.1. Lineage (NCBI taxonomy): Eukaryota > Viridiplantae > Streptophyta > Magnoliopsida > Fabales > Fabaceae > Sophora > Sophora flavescens. Next base: position 243,139,893 of record CM061063.1, on the reverse strand, counting down.
ATGCCCAAGGTAAACCGTCTTCTTTCCATGATGCAACTGAGTGTAGCATGTGCCTTCTTCACATATAGGGCATGCTTTATGCCCCTTGACACTGTACCCGGACAAGTTACCGTATGCTGGAAAGTCGTTGATGGTGCAAAATAACATGGCACGAAGCTTGAACGTCTCATGAGAATACCCATCAACTACATCAACACCTTCCACCCACAGCGTTTTCAAGTCTTCAATCAATGGACTTAGATAAACATCTAAGTCATTTCCCGGTTGCTTTGGGCCCGAAATCATCATAGACAACATCATGTATTTGCGCTTCATACACAACCAAGGGGGCAGGTTGTAAATTATCGACAGAACAGACCATGAACTATGAATACTACTCATGTTACCATAAGGATTCATTCCATCCGTAGCAAGTCCAAGCCTTAGGTTTCTTGGCTCATCGGCAAAATCCGGAAACATAGTATCTATATTCTTCCATTGCATAGAATCAGCAAGATGACGAACCTTTCCACCACGTTTCCTCTCATCATTATGCCATCTAAGATTCTTCGCATCTTTCGCATTGGCAAACAATCGCTTGAACCGTGGAATTATTGAAAGATACCACAACACCTTCGTAGGAGGACCCTTTTTTCTCACATCATCAAGATCATCATCATCATCACCACCAATCGCTTTTTATCGTGATAACCCACATTTGGGGCAATTGTGATTGTCTTCATGAACACCAGTGTACAATATGCAATCATTGGGGCATGCGTGTATCTTCTTATAATCCCTACCCATCTGGACACAATACCTTCTTGGCCTTATAGTTACGGTCGGGCAATGTGTTGTCCTCTCGGAAGCAAGTCTTTCAACACTTCAAGCAATTCCGTAAAGCTTTTATCGGTCCAACCATTTCTTGCCTTCACACAAACCAATTTTTAGCACCGCCGACAACCGTGTATGAGTAGTACACCCTAGATATAAAGGCTTATCCGCATCATCGCACAACCTATCATACATATGAGCTCGATGAAAAGATTCTTGTCCAATATCACGGATCATGTCCTCTACTCGATCATCCTCCATATCTACGTCAACGTCCTCACTTTGGGAGACACTTGCCGTACTACTCAACAACACATCACCATGCCATATCCATCTTGTATAACTTAAGCAAATCCCTTCACAAATCAAATGAGTACGTATATCCTTCCCCGTACATTTCCTCATATTCAAACACTTGACACAAGGACAACAGAACATTCCATTACTATTAGGAATATTCCTTTGAGTAAATTCTATAAATTCTCCCACCCCCTTCAAATACTCAGCACTAGTACGCTTACAAACCATCCAACTACGATCCATAACTAGATAGGTTCTGTAGATATACAAAACATATATCCAATATAAGGACAATACGGGATATTGAAAACTAGTTTTTGAAATCCTAATTGAAAACTAGTTTTGAAATCCCGTCAACCATGTATATCTTATTTGACTAACTGCCTAAAACAAAATTTCCATGGTAATCTCACATCATTCTTCTCATCAAGCAGGCAACAATAAGCAGATGAAGATAAATTAACAAAACAGAATTCCAATGAGCAATATATTGTTGATGTCACATGCTACAAGCAACTCTAAATTTCTTCCCATTTTGAAATAGGTCATGATAGAAGAAGAAAAACAAGAGAAAACACAAAACCCACGACCAGAAATAGAGACATTCCAAACAACTCAAACTCACAGTTTCAAGTTTCAACTACGAGACTACAGTTTCAACATACACTCAAAACCAAAAATAAAAAAATGTGCCCTAAAGACTCACCGAAATAGGTGCTCGCGTGGTGGTGGGGAGGGGAGCTCGAGTGGTGGCCAACGTTCGATGTGGGTACCGAGAGCGGAGGGGACAAGGAGGAGTTAGTGCGCGGGAAGGGGAAAGAGAGATGTCAAGTTATTGCAAAGAATGAGCGGGAAAGACAGAGTTAGGGTTAAGAGTGTACCTCATGGTGGTGGCGAAGAAGCCCTCGCGGTGGTTGCGGTGGAGAGGAGCTCACGATTAGGGCAGAGTGAGAGTGAGAGTGAGCGTGATGAAAAGAGAAGAATAGAGACGTATAGAGCGAAGTGAAGAAGGCGCGCGGGTGTAAACGTTATAATCAAAAACCATCTTTAAACAAACATTTTATGTCAGTTGTTTGTAACAACTGACGTTAAAAGTCATTTTTAATGTCAGTTGTCTTAAAAAACCGACGTTAAAAGTCATTTATTTAACGTCAGTTGTTTATTACAACTGACGTTAAAATAGTACAGGAATTGAAGAATTAAATGGAGCTTGCAATGTCAAAAGGAGCTTGAAGAATGAAGGAAAATTGGCCAAACAGAAGCCATCACGGCCAGTAGTGATAGGCATCACGGCCGTGATCGAGTGGAGCTGAAAGAAAGAAAAATGCCCAAGTCGGAACTGATCACGGCTTGACCGTGACAAGCATCACGGCGTGACACGCAAGCGAAAGAACAGAGACGCATGCGGAGCGAAGTGAAGAAGGCGCGGGTGTAATCGTTATAATAAAAAATAAAACAACAGTTTACATCAGTTGTTTAATACAACTGACGTTAGAAGTCATTTTAAACGTCAGTTGTCTTAAACAACTGACGTTAAAAGTCATTGTTTAACGTCAGTTGTATTAAACAACTGACGTTAAAAATAAATATTTTTTATTTTAAAAACACTTTTAACTTCAGTTGTTGAAGACAACTGACGTTAAAAGTGTATAAGTTTCTGCAAAAACATTCATTCCTTTGACTACTGTGCTACTTACCCATGCACCTTGTAATCTAATCCTCTTAATGAACATTAAGTTTATAGATCAGTTTTGAAGAAAATCAGGTAGTCTCTCTTCTCTATATAAAGTACCATTCTTCTGTATCAGTTTGTAATACACCCTCTTCTTTTCCTCTATATTTCGTGCGTTTTCTATTCCTTCACAATATGGCTCTATCATATTTGAGACTTTTGTTATTTCTTCCTATACCTAGACTTAATGGTTTCTGTCTTAATGGTCAAAAAACTTGAGGTTGAGTAAATCACATAACATGGATGGTAAGGTTGAGTGAATCACATAATGAGATTCCCTCACTTTATTTCATCCCCTTCATCCCTTTCACTCCGCTTTGGTAGCAAGTGATTGTGGATTCAGATGGAGCATCAAGGACTTCAAAGGAGGGAGGATGCATCCATTGGAGTTTACGAGGACAGGACTAAGAAGAAAATGACGTTGAAGCATAAACTTTTTTTATATTTTAGGGCTATGTTGCAGAAATTTTTTATCTTTTAATCATGTAATTGTAACTTATGAATCGCTTCAATGAGATACGATTTGATTATACATATAACTTGTTTTATGTTAAGTGTTTATTTATTTTAATTTGCACAAGAATTTGTTTACTAATTCAAGCTAATTAATTAAGATTAAAAATAAACTTGTTTTAAAAAAAGATTAGAAATAAACTGCACTATATATGAAGTGATCTGCGTTAAGAGTGACAACAGGGAGATGACAACGAAAGAAAGAATGTTGCACAACTTACGTAAATAGTGATTTAATATTTACAAAATTGCCACCGCCTCATTTTTTAACGTCAAACATATGGTCAAGCGACGTAAAACATTCCCGTATATTACATTATTTCCACTAGTGAAATTAAATATGCCTAAACTATATGAAAATGCATGCAAGATGTCAAGGAAATATGAGGTGAAATCACACTCATCAAGAACAAAGTTACCATGACATACAACATTTCTCTAAGTTTCCATTTTTGAAAGAAAAAACTTAAACTACAGATGGATGTATATAACACTACATTTACCGACCTCTTTAGATATACAACCCAACTCAAATCCTAAGGTGGTCATTCTATCAAATATTCATTGGAGATACCCCAATCGAAATACTTTCACAACCTCAAACACTAGGTCTTCAAGTGACTTAGAAAGACTCCTCTGCAACACTAGGCCCATGATTAGAATGCTTTTTTGTTGTTTTTTTGTTTTTATCTTCTCAAACCTTAAGTTGGGCCAACTAGTAAGCCCACATGCATCACTTTCGGACCAAAAAAAAAAAATAACCCTAACAAAAATCTGAAACATAAAAATAAATAAAAGAAAACAAGGTATTATTGAACCCATCAACACCAAACAACACTTAGAAGCTACCATGAGCGAGAACAGGGGAGAAGAACCACGACGGGCTGAGCATGACGGCGGCGGTGGCGATTCTGGGGAAGCGGGTGGTCGAGTGGTGAGGCGGAGGGGACGTCGGCTTGTCATGGCGGCTTTCCAGATCCGTACGTTGTGGAGCTTGCGCGACGTATAATTGGTGGACATGGTGGTGACGGCAATGGCGGATCACGACGGATCTGTGTGCGGTTCACGGCGTTTGAGGTGGAGGAACAACGGTGCTATGCCGATGGCAAAGGGACTGATTGAACGGTGATTCTGAACGGAGTCAGAGGAACCATCACATTGGCGTGGACGCCGCCCGGTACGTCTAGGGGCGTGCACCCTGTGATACATAGAAGGATTTGTATGCTTCTCTTTCATATTTCTGAGTGTTTGGGTTATGTGTTGAATTTTGATTTGGGTTAGAATGGGTGTTAAGGATTGGTAGAGAAGATGATAGGGTAATGTTGGAGGCATAAAATGGAGGTGGTTATGGATGGAAGGTGGTTCACTTTTTATTTTTATGGCAGAAGGGATGTATTCAATTGAATGGAGTGTATGGTGTTGAATATTGAATGTGGTTCATGATATAGGCTATGTGGCTGGGAGGAACAAGTAGATGAAAATGTGAGTATCCCCCCTCGGTGTTTTAGTTGTCCGAAAATTTATTGATCAAAAGTGAGAGAAAATGACAAAATTTCTATGGCCAGCTGGGGATGAAATGGACTATGTTGTGGAGTGTTGCAAAGGTTGAACCATGCTTCAGTCATCTCTCCATTTCCATTTTTATTGTTCCACTCCTCTCGATCTAAGTAAAATGCCCTTTCCCATGTTCCGAAAACTACCGAAAAATGGGAGTCTATTTGCTTGACCTTGCCCCCGAGAAGAGCTACGGTGGTGTAAACAGTAAATACAATGAGCACTTGGCAGAACATGTAACATTCAAAAAAAAATTCTTTTGTTTTTTTTTATTGAATTTTTTTTTGGGCCTGGACTCAACAATTATGTAACAAAAACAAAATGGGCCAATAACACAAACAATTTTCATTTAATTTTCTGTACTTTCTATCTTTTTATTTTCAAAAACATTAATTAAAAAGGAAAAATGCCGGGACAAAATTAGGTGTTCATAATTCCTTTCGAGAAAGTCCCCTTTAGATGAGTATCTGCTACCACAAGACTTATAGCATCTTTGAAAAGAGATAATCGAACATTATGGAATTTCAATTGAACCATATTACTTGAGATAATGTTAATATATGCAGATAGTCTTTTACTTGGCTGCTCCAATTCTTTCACAACCGAGTGCAAAGATTGAATGGAGTGGACGGTGTTGAAGATTGAATGTGGTTCATGATAGAGGCTATGTGGCTGGGAGGAACAAGTAGATGAAAATGTGAGTATCCCCCACCATGGTGCTTCAGTTGTCCGAAAATTTATTGATCATTGGTGAGAGAAAATGACAAAATTTCTATGGCCAGCTGGGGATGAAAGGGACTATGTTGTGGAGTGTTGCAGAGGTTGACCATGCTTGATCATCTCTCCATTTCCATTTTTATTGTTCCACTCCTTTGATCTAAGTAAAATGCTCTTTCCCATGTTACTCAAAAACTACCCAAAAATGGGAGTCTATTTGCTTCAGCCTTGCCCTGAGAAGAGCTACGGTGGTGTAAACAGTAAATACAATGAGCACTTGGCAGAACATGTAACATTCAAAAAAACATTGCTTTTGTTTTTTTTTGGCTTGGACTCAACAATCTTGTAACAAAAACAAATTGGGCCAATAAAACAAACAATTTTTATTTAATTTTCTGTACTTTCTATCTTTTTTTATTTTCAAAAATATTAATTAAAAAGGGAAAATGCCCGGACAAAATTAGGTGTTCATAATTCCTTTCGAGAAAGTCCCTGCTAGATGAGTATCTGCTACCACAAGACTTATAGCATGCTGAAAAGAGATAACTGAACATTCGGGAATTTCAGCTGAACCATATTACTGAGATAATGTTAATAACTGCAGCAAGTCTTTTACTTGGCTGCTCCAATTCTTTTCACAAACTGAGAGCAAAGATTGAAAGGAGTGGATGGTGTTGAAGATTGAATGTGGTTCATGATAGAGGCTTTGAGACTGGGAGGAACAAGTAGATGAAAATGTGAGTATCCCCCGGTAGCTTCGCTTGTCCCAAAATTTATTGATCATTAGTAAGAGAAATTGACAAAATTTCTATGGCCAGCTGGGGATGAAAGGGACTATGTTGTGGAGTGTTGCAGGAGGTTGAACCATGCTTCACCCATCTCTCCATTTCCATTTGTATTGTTCCACTCCTCCGATCTAAGTAAAATGCTCTTTCCCATGTTCGAAAACTACCCAAAAATGGGAGTCTATTTAGCCGCTTTGCTACGAGAAGAGCTACGGTGGTGTAAATAGATAAATACAATGAGCACTTGGCAGAACAAGTAACATTCAAAAAACCATTTCTTTTGTTTTGTTTTATTGAATTTTTTTTTGGGCTTGGACTCAACAATCTTGTAACAAAAACAAATTGGGCCAATAGCACAAACAATTTTTATTTAATTTTCTGTACTTTCTATCTTTTTTTATTTTCAAAAATATTAATTAAAAAGGGAAAATGCCCGGACAAAATTAGGTGTTCATAATTCCTTTCGAGAAAGTCCCTGCTAGATGAGTATCTGCTACCACAAGACTTACAAAGATCTTGAAAAGAGATAACTGAACATTCTGGAATTTCTACTGTACCATTTCTTGAGATAATGTTAATAACTCGCAGAAAGTCTTTTACTTGGCTGCTCCAATTCTTTTCACAAACTGAGAGCAAAGATTGAATGGAGTAGATGGTGTTGAAGATTGAATGTGGTTCATGATAGAGGTTGTGTGGCTGGGAGGAACAAGTAGATGAAAATGTGAGTATCCCCCCCTGGTGCTTCAGTTGTCCGAAAATTTATTGATCATTAGTGAGAGAAAATGACAAAATTTCTATGGCCAGCTGGGGATGAGAGGGACTATGTTGTGGAGTGTTGCAGAGGTTGAACCATGCTTCAGTCATCTCTCTATTTCCATTTTTATTGTTCCACTCCTCTATTCTAAGTAAAATGCTCTTTCCCATGTTCTAAAAACTACCCAAAAATGGGGGTCTATTTGCTTCAGCCCTGCCCTGAGAAGAGCTACGGTGGTGTAAACAGTAAATACAATGAGCACTTGGCAGAACTTGTAACATTCAAAAAAACATTTCTTTTGTTTTTTTTATTGATTTTTTTTTTGTCTTGGACTCAACAATCTTGTAACAAAAACAAATTGGGCCAATAACACAAACAATTGTTATTTAATTTTTTGTACTATCTATCTTTTTTTATTTTAAAAAATAATAATTAAAAAGGGAAAATACCCGGACAAAATTAGGTGTTCATAATTCCTTTTGAGAAAGTCCCTGCTAGATGAGTATCTGCTACAACAAGACTTATAGCATGCTGAAAAGAGATAACTGAACATTCTGGAATTTAGGCTGAACCATATTACTGAGATAATGTTAATAACTGCAGCAAGTCTTTTACTTGGCTGCTCCAATTCTTTTCACAAACTGAGAGCAAAGATTGAATGGAGTGGATGGTGTTGAAGATTGAATGTGGTTCATGATAGAGGCTATGTGGCTGGGAGGAACAAGTAGATGAAAATGTGAGTATCCCCCCCCCCCCACTTCTGGTGTTTCAGTTGTCCGAAAATTTATTGATCATTAATGAGAGAAATTGACAAAATTTCTATGGCCAGCTAGGGGTGAAAGGGACTATATTGTGGAGTGTTGCAGAGGTTGAACCATGTTTGAGTCATCTCTCCATTTCCATTTTTATTATTCCACTCCTCTGATCTAAGTAAAATGCTTTTTCCCATGTTCTGAAAACTACCCCAAAAATGGGAGTCTATTTGCTTCAGCCTTGCCCTGAGAAAAGCTACGGTGGTGTAAACAGTAAATACAATGAGCACTTGGCAGAACATGTAACATTCAAAAAAACATTTCTTTTGTTTTGTTTTATTGTATTTTTTTTTTGGGCTTCGACTCAACAATCTTGTAACAAAAACAAATTGGGCCAATAACACAAACAATTGTTATTTAATTTTCTGTGCTTTCTATCTTTTTTATTGTCAAAAATATTAATTAAAAAGGGAAAATGCCCGGACAAAATTAGGTGTTCATAATTCCTTTCGAGGAAGTCCCTGCTAGATGAGTATCTGCTACCACAAGACTTATAGCATGCCGAAAGAGATAACTCGAACATTCTCGAATTTCGTTGAACCATATTCTTGAGATAATGTTAATAATCAAGCAAGTCTTTTACTTGGTTGCTCCAATTCTTTTCACAAACTTAGAGCAAAGATTGAATGGAGTGGATGGTGTTGAAGATTGAATGTGGGTTCATGATAGAGGCTATGTGGCTGGGAGAACAAGTAGATGAAAATGTTAGTACCCCCCTCCCTTGTGTGGCTTGTCCGAAAATTTATTGATCATTAGAGAGAGAAAATTACAAAAATTCTCTCTCCAGCTGGGGATGAAAGTGACTATGTTGTGTAGTGTTGCAGAGTTTGAACCATCATTCATACATATATCCATATCCATTTTTATTCTAACACACCTCTGATCTAAGTAAAATGCTCTTCCCCATGTTCAAAACTACCCAAAATGGGAGTCTATTTGCTTCCAGCCTTGCCCTGAGAAAAGCTACGGTGGTGTAACATGTAAATACATTGAGCACTTGGCATAACATGTAACCTTAAAAAAAACTTTTATTTTGTTTTTTTTTATTGATTTTTTTTGGGCTTGGGACTCAACAATCTTGTAACAAAAACAATTTGGGCCAATAACAAAACAATTTTTATTCAATTTTCTGCGCTTCTTTCTATCTTTTTTATGTTCACAAATATTAATTAAAAAGGGAAATACCCGACAAAATTAGGTGTTCATAATTCCTTTCGAGAAACTCCCCGCTAGATGAGTATCTACTACCACAAGACTTATAGCATGTCAAAAGAGATAACCCAACATTCTCGGGAATTTCCGCCCCAACCATATTACTGAGATAATGTTAATAACTGCAGCGAAGTCTTTTACTTGGCTGCTCCAATTCCTTTTCACAAACCGAGAGCAAAGATTGAATGGAGTGGATGGTGTTGAAGATTGAATGAGGTTCATGATAGAGGCTAAGTGGTCGGGAGGAACAGTAGATGAAAATGTGAGTATCCCCCCTCTTTGGTGCTTGGTCCGAAAATTTATTGATCATTAGTGAGAGAAATTGACAAAATTTCTATGGCCACCGGGGATAAAAGGGACCATGTCGGGGAGTGTTGCAGAGGTTGAACCATGCTTCACTCATCTCTCCATTTCCATTTTTATTGTTCCACTCTTCCGATCAAGTAAATGCCTTTTGAAAACTACCTAAATGTTAGTCTATTTGCTTCACCTTTGCCCCCCGAAGAGCTACTATGCAGTAAACAAGAAATACAATGAGCACTTGGCAGAACATAACATTCAAAAACATTTTTTTTTTTTTTATTGAATTTTTTTGGGCTTGGACTCAACAATCTTGTAACAAAACAATTGACCGCAAGAACACAAACAATTTTTATTTAATTTTCTGTACTTTCTATCTTTTTATTTTCAAAATATTAATTAAAAGGGAAAATTCCCGATAAAATTAGGTGTTCATAATTCCTTTGGAGAAAGTCCATGTTCGGATGAGTATCTCCGCTACCATAACACTTGTAGCATGCTCAAAAGAGATAACCGAACATTCTGAATTTCAACGAACCATAATACCCAGATAATGTTAATAATCAAGATACTTTTAGACCGCTCCAATTCTTTCGCCAAACTGAGAGCAAAGATGCAACAGAAGATAAAATCAATGCTACAACACAAAAATACTACTCAACCAGTGCCATATTGCCTGAGCAAATTTACGTCTGTAATAAATGCCTGTTGACTCATCAGATTCATGTATAAAGAACATCTGTAGAGACTGAAATGCAGCCCCTAGCATGGAGATTCTCATTAGTAGGCATCCTCTTATGGTTCAATCTCCAAACGAAGAATGATTTAGAAGGAGGAATGAGTGTTTAATGTCCCAATAACTTAAAATTAATTTTAATGGGCTTATGGGGGATTCAGGAAACTGAATATACTTCTTTAAATGGCAAATTCCCAGAACTAATTTTTATAAATCAAACATGAATAACTACTTCTTATTGTCCCGTCCCTTTCTATTTTCCAAATGAAACGCATACCCTAAGAATATTTGAATCACTCAATTTTGTTATAGTGTCACTGAAGCTTTAATCTTGAGATATATTAACTTAGAATTGTTTCAAATAAATGCGAAACTAGAGTTTGAAAAATACAAATAAACCTCGAACCATTATAATTTTTTTTCCATCGAACCATTTTACCTAGGATCCTTTAGTCATATAAATTTAAACATATTTTATGTATTTAAGGTATATAAAATAATTATGTGTAGTGGTGATGTTGTCGTTGCGAATCATTTTTTATTAGTAGCTCTTAGTGTCCGGGTTAACGAGCAATGCGCAATCTTGCTGAACTGTTTGAAACTGGTCACCGAAAGTGCTAACTCAAGAACTCCTTATCGGCATAAGCCGACTTTACTTTTTGCTTGAAACTTTGGTTAGTGCTAGCTAGTTTGAGCGGACTCCAAGTTAGCTGGTCGGGTGGGACGCATGGTTTCAATTCTCGGGTTTGCCCGAGTTTGGTTCTACGACTTCTTTGTAAGGATTTCGTTTGTTTCCTTTTATCAAACCTCTCATTGAGTTTACTAGCTATGAGGCAAGCTATAATGGTTGCCTCATAGCATAGCTAGGTGACTATTCTTATACTATCTCTTTGCTCTTTTCTCTCGATATCCCTGCATGTACTGTGGATGATTTATTAATGAAAATGGTAGTTTTCTATGAAAAAAACTAATTGTTATAATGTACCTAATAACCTATTACATAAAGTAATTACATTTAGCAACTTGTCAATATTTCAACATTATCATAACTTTTAAAATATCAGAATAAGTATTTGGGATATAACCTGGCCAAGATAATTGTCAATATTTGTTCAATATTAAAGGACATCATTTTTTATCTTATTCCTCTTTTGACTTTTTTACTCATAAAAATTTTTTCTGGGTGCCTCTTGCTTCCTAGACTGGCCAAATGGATCTTCCGGAATTTTGATTCCTTCCAACTTTTTAAATAAAATGAACTACATCAATGAGTTTCAACCACTGTCTTCTTTTGTTCATTAATTTTCTTTTCCAGGCACATTAGTATGGCAAACTTAAAGGCATCCTTTCCATTGGCTCTTTATTTTTTGTTTTCCTATCTTCAAGTCTTGGCCCATTATGAAGAGCATGAGGCTAATCATTTGAGTGAGTTACTTTTTTCTGAATTTCAAGCTTAATAATAGTTAGTAATTTCCATGTTTTTGCCAATATATATATAGAGAGTAGAGGGTAGATGGCTTGATATACTACGAACACTACATATTACCTAATTTATGTGTTTGTTAATGGATATCTCTTAGAGTTTACAGCATTAAGGCTTAAAAAGGGTAAATTATTCTGATATGTTACATTCGAGCCCCCCCTTACATTAGTCATCCACACTTCACTTCCAACGTCGCCAAATCAATTTCCACGTGTCGTAATTAACGTGATAGCTGCGTTTCAAAGCCAAACCTAAAGACATTAGATTAAAATCGACGAAATAACTAATACGGAAAACACAACGAATGCGAGGAAAAAATTTGAAAAAATATAAACTTATAGAACGACGTAAAAAAAAAAAATGTATTTGTCTAATTTCACCTATTTTACCTAGTATTAATGTTGCCCCACTCAATACTGATCCATTTTTTAAGAGAAGTCAATTATATCGACATCTCTTGAAATTTGACTTAATTACACTTGGCACATCTTATTTCATCAATTACACCGACCTCCTTTGATGCTTATATTGCATGAGATGCACAAATGATAAGCATAAATCTCAAGGGGTAATGAGAACATAAACTTCAAAGGGCAAGTATAGTAAACAATATAAATCTCTAGTAGGTAAAAACGTAATTTCCTGAATCAAGAGGCCGACGGTGAGTAAGTATTTCAAATCTCAATAAAGGCCTATATTATTTCCTTTTTTACATAAATAAATATTGTTACAAAATTTTTAAATATACTAAGTAGAAGGTGATGAGCAGAAAGCATCTTACAAAATCTAGTCATAAAAGAATTATTATTACGTACACCAATGCAAATCATATTATAATTTTATTAAAACCTATATTAATTGATGCCAAAAAATTTTAGAAGATGTAGTTGGTCAAAATTATGATGAACATTAATATTGGGAATATTCTTTCAAAAAAAAAATTACTGGGAATATTATTATTAAGCATGTTTGTATGTGAGTTTTATTAACGAGTCTTGTATATACGAGTTAACCATATAACTCATTATGAGTGTGGGATACCTCTATTCCTAACCATCCTATTGATTTTTTTGGTTGCTTGATTTATAATGTTATTTGTTAGCTTAATCGTAAGGACAGGGGGAGCCACACCATTTGGGGAGCCAAAATCGGCTATACATAACATGGAAATAACGAATAAAAAAATAACTAACTTATAAAAATAAATTTATTTTCTACCAAAAAAATGATATATAATTAACAATTTAATATAATATAAATGACTCAAACTATATGAAATAACCGGTCAACCGGGAATTCTTTTGTAAAAACATTGTTATAAAATAAAGAAAACTAAAAAATATTATTAGTATACTATTCAAATAAAAACATTCAAACACATATATCATTTAAATAATTAAAAAGCCAAATCAAACCATTAGTAAAGTCCAAACAAATACAACGTCTTAATTTATAAAAGAAGAAATGAGCCAAAGGGAGTTGTGTAACATCTCCTGCTCTCTATGCGACTGACTAACGCCCCCTATGCACTCAACACCCTATTTTTCACGCGCTTGTCCTCACTCACACGCCTTCCCGTAAACTTTGTGTGGTCACTAATTCCAGAATAACTGCTAAAGTCACACGCTTAACGTGGAGCTCTTGTCGATAGCCTCCGGCATAAAGAAGATGCATCTTGTTAATATAGGGAGTACCAATCAATTCATATAAGCCTTCCTCAACCTTATAGCCCCATACCTACATGGCCTTTAGATCCTCCTTTATTCGGGTGTGTAACGGGGTTCATCCACGTGTCCCTCCTCGTCTAGCGCCCCGCCAGAGCCGCCCTTGTCCGTGCCTTGCACTGCCGCCACTCGCTCCGCTTTCCACTGTGGTGTTACAAGTGCCAACCTATCGTTAGTTTCCTCAACAAAAATGTTATATACTACCGGAAATACATAATTAGAGAGAACATTATACTTAACTACATTTGGGGAGTCAATATTGGTGATATGTAAGTGACTTATAAAACATCTCGCAAGATATGGCTGGGTGATTTATCTGATCTAGGTGGAACTACATAGACTATGGCTTTAATAAGAAAAATCTATAGGTGTATGAAATAACAAAGAAAATATGAAAACATGGGGAGGCCATGGCTACAAAGGCTTCCCCGCTCTTGCATAAGATTACCCATTTGGACAAGTTTTATGAAAATTAATGATGTATATAGCTTGATGTATTATTATTAGTGTAAAAACGTTTTTAATTTGTATACAATGATATGAATGGCATTTTTAATGAGTTCGATATCTTGTGCTAGCTGTTATCTACACTTATATAATATATTCAAACTTGTGCCAACACTAAATATAGAGAGAATAGATATGCCTTCATGTGTGTCCAAACTCGTATAACTATGGATACTACATTTTACATAATTTCGGTTTCTGTTAGTGGTTCTTACTTTTTTTTTTTTTTAATAAGCAAAAGGAAATAATACTAAGGATATAGGAATATCCAAACCTTTAAACATTATAATGGAGATTCTGAATCAATTTCTATACCATGACACTCAATAAAAATCCCTCACCCTATTAAGAATGGCAACCAACCCACCAAAGTTTAGTCAACATAGCAACAACTCTAAGAATAGCAAAAACTTTGCTTAAGTAAATGGACTATTCAACCACATAGAATGTCTTTTTCTTTCTCAATAACTGCGACATTTTCTTTTATTAACTATCTTTATTCAATGATTATGGCGACGACATAAATCATCTAAGTTTACAAGATCAGGAAACATATATTGAGTCGTGGGTCTATATCATGGCCGGTAGAAGGTATCGTAAGGAAACCGGTTATAAGACCGTAAGACACTAGTGAGACAAATGAAAATTTATGACATTTTTACTAAGTTAATTGTAATATCTTTTGTGTATTTTATGTTATTGTTGTTGCAGTACTTGCAATCATTATTAGTTGTTATTATGGAATGGTCTAACTTTGTTTTTATTTTTTGAAATGGCTATATATAAGTTATATAACACATTTTTTTCTATTACTGTTCATTATACAGATACTGATGGTATTCATCTTGCTAATGATAATCCTTCTAGTGGTCGACCTACCGATGGTGTTGTTGCTGTTGGCCATTCTACTTGGTATCCTTTCCCCTTGTTGCCGCCTAATAAACATAAAAATCAACTGGTTACAATCCTCAAAATTGAACAATATTGTGAGATACATTAGAATTTGAAAAGTTGTGTACTTTACCTTTCTTTTCCACATAAGAATCATAAACATTGGATTAAACCACTCATGCAATGACACTCGATCAATAAAATCCCCCACCCTATTAAGAATGGCCACCAACCCTGCTAAAGTTTAGTAACACAAAAACACCAAGTCTAAGAAACCGAAACAGAACTCTTAAGCTTTAAATGGACTATTCAACCACATAGAATGTCTTTTTCTCACTCAATAATTGCAACGTCTTCTTTTATTAACTATTTTTATTCAATTATTATACATATAGACGACATGAATCATCATCTAAGTTTACAAGATCAAGGAACAGATATTGGAGTCGTGGGTCTAAGGCTCATGGCCATAGAAGGTGTCTTATGAATTTCGGTAATAAGACCTGAAGACAACGGTGAGACAACAAAATGAAAATTACCATTATTACTTTTAATAGCTTAATTGCAATCATTAAAGTTGTTACACTGAAATCATTATTATTTTTTATTATGGGATGGGTCTTAACTTATTTTAATCTTTCGGGAAATTTAGCTATATATAGTTATATACCACATTTTTTCTATTAATTTTCATTATATAGATACTGATGGTATTCATCTTAGCCGGTGGTATTGCTAATAATAATGATCCTCCTGGTGCTAATGATAACCTTCTGGTGGTCATCCCACAGGTGGTGGGGTGATGCTGACTATTATCCTCAAGGACCTCCTTGTATCCTCTTCCCCCAGGTTGATAAATTTTGCAGAACAAATAACAACCTTACACCCTCAAAGTTGAACGATATCGGTGAGATACATAGATTCTGAAAGTTATGTATTTTATCTTCCTTCACATGAGAATCAGGCACATGTCCCAAAATTTTCACACAATAATGTACAAAAATGATGCAGAACTAGAAAAATCGTGAGCATGGATATGTAATCAAGGATGATAGCACAAAGCCTCGAAATTGATCAAAGGAACTCCTGATATTTATGACAAAAACTACTCCTGGGATGAAGAATGGGACATACAAGTTATAACAATTTGAGTGGAAGAAGTTAGTGAGCAAACAATAGAAGATGAACTTAAGCCACTAAAACTTATCAACATGTTGTTTTCTAAAACCCAGCTATAACAAATAAATAATTGGGGCATGTATTATACCTCTTTAACATATCGTGAAAAATATTGGTTTGTAGCACCTGCTGAATAACAAATTCTATATGCTATTTGGGAAAAAGATAATGATCTCTGGAGCACTTGTTGGTGTAACGTCCTGATATTTATATATGGTTTATTTAATACTAGTGTGATTTTATTAATCAAAACGATTACTTTTTTATTAATTGGCTTGTTTGATTTTATTCCTGCATTAACACTATGTTATAGCAGGTGTGCATGCTTTTCAAACCTAAAAATTATCATAATATATAACATTTTAAATGTTAGTAATTATTAAATAATATTTTAAATCATGTTTGAAGAAAAAGCCTTTCTAGTTTATTTGATTTTAAATTACAATAATTTATTTTTACAATTAAATTCTAGAGGGTCTATATATTATATCTCAACATACTTTTTACCTATCTAACCACACAATTCTTAGGCAACAATTGCACAAAGCAGCAATATACAAGGTGACAACCTTCTACCTCGACGTTATAATTGCTTTAAGATAAGCAATTAATAAAATTTAATCATGAAATGCTTAAATAGCATACATGTTTAGACATGTTTAAACAAAGAACTAGTTCACAAATGCTGAAATAAACATGTTTAAACAAAGAAAACATGGGGACAGCAACCCAACCCCTGCGTCACTACTTGTACTGTTAGTAACTGCTCCTGGAACATCCTTAATACAAATCAAACTAAATAATCCCGAACATAAGAACAACTCCTAACCATGAGTGGCTACCGTAGTCACTCCTTCCGGGTCGCCATCATCCTCTACAGTGCCAATCGTGCCAAACAACAACAAATAACGGGAGTAAGAATCATGTAAACATAATAGCAATGAGGTAGGAAGTAAAGTAAACAAGAAACCATAACATCATATAGCATACATCGACAGATAAATATCACAACAACAACCATCATCATCATCATGACAACAAGTATGCTGGCTCAAGAATGCAACGCTTACCCACTACTCCAACAATGCACGTGATCCACTAAACTGACTCGACGTTCCACCGTTACATACCACGCCCACACTGAGAATCTACTCAACGCGTGAGAATTCCCACTTCCTGATGGACAACGCACGTTCACATGTGGTTGCTCTAATACTTCGGGGCGCATGAAGAATCTACTCCAACTGATGGCCGACGCCGTAGTTCAACGACCTCCCTACGCCGAACATCCCCCAACAACAACATCTCTAATGATGTACGAAAGCAAACAACAAACAATGCCAACGCCACCACTCAACTTCAACGGAATCAACCAAGATAACAGCGGAATCGACCGCTTACCCACTGTAAATCTTTTAACCGGCACCTACTACAAGAGACCGACTACAACACCTTAGACCCAACTTGCCATGACCCTCGGGGCAAACTCCTACCACCAAGGTACAATATCAACAACGTGGCGATAACTCACCGGGTACCGACTTAACCTACGACATCTCACCATCTCATCTTTAACCATCTTCATTAATTATTAACTAAGTTATCTAATTAGAAACTTTGCATGATTAAGCCATCTTATCATCATATGGAAACTGGGGTTAGGAACCCTTAAAAATCCTTTTAATCATGTTCGTCAGAAGTGCCGGAGCACTGCCCGTGCCGAGTCCCCTCGACCCGCCGTGGCCGGGTCACACAAGTAGCACGACCGTACTTAGTTGGGTGCACCTGGGCCGTGCTCTTGTTATCCACGCACCGTGCCTGAAACACAACCATTATCTAGAATTAACCGGGAGCACCGTGTTCTGTTACAGACTGCGTTTAATACACACGGGTTGCTCGAGTAAATAAGTCCGAAATCTCAAACCAAATTTTTAGGGCATTCAACTCATTAATTTCTAAATAGTTTTAAACCTAATTTAACCAATTAACATATATATTATCAACATTCAACACATCATAACAGTTATGGCATCAACCATTCAACCAACATATCAACAAACTATAAAACATATTGTGTCTACTGCGACTCGTGATATTCATACAATAGCCAATACGAACATGAAACACATAACATGGCATTTAACATCAAACAAACATGTCATCAACATAGGCATTTAGGCATTTAAAATCATAGCAATAGCATGTATCAAATCAAGTTACGGGAACCCTTATTTTACTTCTAACCAC